>BRDA01090438.1:0-19420 GCA_036984385.1 Crenuchus spilurus
ACTTGTCCCAACTTTTTTGGGATTTGTTGACACTGTGAAATTATGATTCAACATATTTCTCCTTTAAAATGTTACATTTACTCAGATTAAACTTTTAATCTGTCATCTATGTTCTATTACCTATAAAATATTGACATTTGCCATCTCCACATCATTGCATTCAGTTTTTATTCACAATTTGTTGTGTCTCAACTTTTTTTGGAATCCGGTTTGTGTATGTGTATATATATATATATATATATATATAAAGTACACACACCATGTTTCTATGTGTGTAAATGTAATGTCTTTCAGTTTGTTACTATAAGAAAATAAACTTTTTTAGATTCATACTTTGTGATAATGTGCTTTATGTGTTGAACTGAATAATTGATCTGTATACTGAGAGATGTCTGGATGACACAGTGTGGTATCTAAAACTGAATACAATGCATACAGAGGCTCTGAATCCTGAAAAGGACTGTAAATCATTGTTATATTAATGGATATATGATGTAGACATGAATTATATAATAATAGATGATGGAATCACACACACAATAAAAAGCACTATTGGTCCAAATGGCTTCAAGTGATGTTGAGTAAAAACACAGGATGTCATCCTTAGGATGGATGAAGACACTGCCCACAGTATGGGTTGGGCACTGTTAAAAAGGGGAGAAACTTACCAGTGTGGTCAACTGTGGCATGGGAAGGGTCAGAAAGTAAGAGGTTAGAGGTCACTGCCCCTCTCACGCATGCTAGTATAGACACAACATACTCATGTGTGAGATAGTCACTTTATTCTGAAAACAACAGTATATATGTCCAAAAGTTCTGAAATTACTCTTCTGTGACTTTACACCATGTGTCAGAAAATTGCTGTGAGGGTCTGACTGCATTCAGCCATGAGAGCGTTAGAGAGGTTGGATGGGGCTCCATCACAGTTCCAATGCTTCACATACCAATGTTGAGGGGATTTATAACTGACGTTTGGCATTGAGTATGGTGACCTTAGGCTCATGAGCAGCTGCAATACTGACCATTAGAGATTAGACACTCAGTGGCCACTTCATTAGGTACACAGACCTTGTATCTGTTCACTGTTCATTTCAGCTCCACTGAGCTTACAGGTGCACTGTGTACAGACTGTATGTCCATCTGTCTCTCTGTGACTCTGTTCACCCTGTTCTACAGTGATCAGGACCCCCCACAGAGCAGGAGGGTCATTCTCAGCACTGCAGAGACACTGATGTGGTGGTGGTGTGTTAGAGTGTATGAAACACCTCAGGGTCACTACTAGAGTGAAAATAGTGCTGCAACCAACAGTGTCTGTGAGCACCAGTGAAGGACTAGAGGACCAACACACACTGTGCAGCAACAGATGAGCTGCTGTCTCTGACTTTACATCTACAGGGTAGTGGACACAGTGTTTATCTCTGATCAAACACACACCAACACACCACCACCACATCAGTGTACAGAGAAACTGTATAAACACCTGCTCAGTGAAGCTGAAATGGACAATGAGTGTACAAGGTGTGTGTACCTAATGAACTCCTGAAATCTCTCATTAGAAGTGATGTTTACAAACTTTGGGACATATATTGTAGACTCGTACTATGTAATGGTGGCAAACTGACAGTAAGAAGCGCAGAGGTAACAGACAGCCCAGAAAAACGAGCAGGCCGGTGGTCACACACTTCAGTATTCTTCTGAATGCACAAGACTAAACTTAAACCCGGGTGATAGTCTCTAATCCAGTTCTGATGCTGCCCATGTTGAAGAAAGTCAAAACAAGCAGAAAAAGCAAAGGACGTACTTGGATTTGGCTGCAGCAGAACTTCTGTTTGTCTGTAGATTTTCTCAGTCCAGTTCTTGGTGCAATCCGCTCTCGCAAGCAAACTCTCAAAGTGAGCATCCAGCTCAGTCTTCTCTGCCTGGCCCAGTTTCTCCTCTGTGTACTACAGAGATTAGGAGACATTCATCACAGAATTAAGGCTCTTAGTAAGGATTCACATCACTGTCTCCAAATCAGTCTTATTTTGGGTTGTTTTCTTGTCCAATCTACAGTTTTTAACTCCCATACAGGACTAATCCATTTAAACTTAAACACCATCAATTTTATACAAGATGTGGACTCAAACAGCACTGTTAACTGGCATGACTTACAGTGAGAGCATTTCTATATTCCCAGTGTTCCATGTTTCCCAGACGTATATGACACATGAGAAAAGGTTCTGCATACACTAGGGACAAAAGTATTAGGACACCTACACAGGCATTCTAAATCCATAAGCATTAATATGGACTTGATCCCACTTTTGTAGCTTCCATTCCTGTCTGTGGGAATGTTTGCCATTCATCCAGAAGAGCAGAAGAAGCTTCTTCAGACTGATGATGAAAAAGATGGAAGTTTCTTAAGAAGCAAAGTTCTACAAAGGCGTCTTCTATTATTACCAGCCCGACACTGTGACAATAGCAGAACCCTGTTTGGTGCTATAGATCTTTATTCAAAAATCATCTACACAGAACCATCTGCAGCACATTCTTCATCAGTCTGGAGAACCCTTTATCATAACGCCAGTGCCTTAGTCCACTGAGCCACTCGGGGCAAGGAAGAACCGTCTTTACAAATGCAGGTGTGGAGAAATGTTACAAACTTCACGTTTTCAAATGAGCTGCTCTTTCTGAAATGTGTGTAAAGGCAGCTGGCACAGCAAGGTGTTTGATTGTATACACTGAGTGTCCCGATACTTTTTGTCCATGTACTGTATGTGCTCTTCCAGCTCCTTTGATGAACAGATCTATACAAGCACTTAATGGAAACCTGTAGCAGATGACACACAGCGCTGTATTTGTTTAATATGACAAAGGGCCATAACCCCACGTAACCCCAACCAGTGATGAGTCTGATTTGACCCTGAAGGCCATTTTTTTGGAGATCTTCAAATGAAGTCTATTTAGAATAAAAAACATAGATATTTATGCAATAACTTGAATATAACAGCAGAGGTCATGTTTACAGAACACTGTACTAAGGATCTAAAGTCCACGAGACTCTTAACCCTAAAGGTCAGCAGTGCATCATTAGTTATTAAGACCTCAGCACAGCTGCTCTCGTGATGCAACACCACGAGTAACAAATGAAGACATGATGGAGAACATCTGACCATCTCTGAGATGTTATGTTCGGTAACATTTTAAGAAACGTGCTTTTTATTTGCTGCAGTGACTAAACACAGCAGAGCGCAG
The DNA here is from genome assembly GCA_036984385.1 of Crenuchus spilurus. Taxonomy (NCBI): domain Eukaryota; kingdom Metazoa; phylum Chordata; class Actinopteri; order Characiformes; family Crenuchidae; genus Crenuchus; species Crenuchus spilurus. The sequence goes on from BRDA01090438.1 coordinate 3,235, forward strand.
CTAAACGTCATTATAAAGACAATAACAGTGATGACGTCACGCACAGACAGCGGTCTTAATGGCAACAGAAGCAGAATGAGAAATAGTTTCGTTTTTAAACTGAGAGGACAGTGCAGGACAGAGCTGGAGCTACTGCTGCAGTCCGCATGTAAACATTAAGTCTGATTAGAGATGTTTACCTGAACAGCCCGAGAGAAAAACACTCCAGCATCAGAGGCCAGCTTCTTCACACTAAAATCCATCCTGCCGGCGGATCAACATCAACAAACACAGCTCAGGAAGCTGCAGAGAGAGCAGAGCTACATAGAGCTGAGTGAGCGCCAGAGAGGCTCAATATAACTGCCATCAGCGCACTCGACAATCGATTAGACTCGCCTGAGTCACAAAAGTACGACCGGTGTTGTACCGAATTCGGCGCCACTGTCACGAGACGCGCCCATCTCTGGTTCTGTGCTGTCACGTCCACAAAACCTTTCACGTTTGTCATAAACATGAGACTTAAAACGTCTGCTTAGCTCAGCAAAACAAAAGTTATACCGTTTATGGTTTTCCTGCTGTCCGAAAATGTACCCGCTGCCTACTTTATTACTACAGTCATGACACAGTAACTGACATGTACAGTTAATACATGTTGGTATTTTTGGTCGAAATAGCCAAAGTAAAGGCACCGGAATGCCTCCGTTTTCAGATCAATGGACGTAGCGAGCCGTGTATCTCGAGGCTGGGGTGCAGAAACCGGCACAACACCCGTTAAAATAAATTACAATAATACAAAATAAAAATGAAAAAAGTAAAACAACAACAAAAAAACATTTTTCAAGTATTATTACCTATGCTGTTTAAGGTTATTTTATTTATACTTATTTTTTAATGCGAATAAACATTTCAGAAATAAAATAATAAAAATACCAACTTATTTATTTATTCGTATACGATTGACTTACTTCAGGATTTCTTTCTCTCCACGACAGTAAAGGGGCTGTCAATTCTTTTATCAGACCTCGTAGATCGATTGGACATGCCTTGCTCCAGCAGCGATAAACTTGCGGTCGCTCCCAAACCGTTCCCTCCTCACCACGTGACACTGCGTATAAAAGTCCCACTCTATGTGTGAAAGATGCTTCCGGTTAATAAAAGTGATTTATTCTCCGCTGAAGTTCATCAGTCAGACATTTCATTTGTTTAAATTCAGTGAAGAAGTTTGTGTTTAAAATTTGAAACAATTTCTGAGATAATGACATATATTAGACTGAAATGATATGAGCTTGTTTCCTCTGTTCTGCTTTCTGAGCCGCTCTTCCGTGGTGTTTTAGTGTGCACTGGTGGGGGTATATGTACACAATAACAACTGATTGTCATAATTCCAATCATTTAAACTTAATTTAAATTTCAGTGGAATAACTAGCAGCCATGAGACCACCTCAGCTCATCCCAAAAGTGCTGGATGGAGCCCCATTATTCCAGAGAACACAGCTCAATGCTGGGGGTCTTTATACCCCTCTAGCCCACACCTGGCATTAGACGTGGTGCCTGTAGGTTCATGAATAGTCCTATTCTACTGGCAGTACTTACAGGGACTAGACAAGCTGTGTGCGCATCTGTACATCTGTCAGCAACGTGTGACACTTAAAGTAGCTGAATGCACTGTCCACAAACTCTTAGACACTATGTGTTTATGGTATAGTACAGTACACTGGTGGACACAGGGGACAGCGACCGCACCCCCTTGTGCACCTATGGTCAAAAAAACATCACCAAAGTGCCCTCTAGAATGGCAAAACCCTGTTAGCTGCCCTTCACACAGGAAAAAAATAGAGTGTCCCCTTTTCTGCAGCAAATGATGATGGTGTGCCCTCCAGAACAAGAAAGACTGATAATCTGTCTTAATGAGCCCCCTTATTTGGTTGCCTTTCCAATAGAAAAGGGTCTTAAGTGTCCTCTATTGCTCCCCTCCTAGACAGTGTCCCAAAGTGAGCCCTTTTCAGCAGAGAACATGATGCAGTGCTGTATCGGGTTCTCCTACAATTGTACATAAAGAAGTACCCAGGTAGGTGTCCCTCTAATTGAGAAGTGCCCCTCCAGTGGGGAAAAATGTGCCCTTTTAATTTTTTTGCCCCTGCCCTTCAAACACCCTGAGTCTGCCAGTGGTACAGTTTGTCCTGCAGACGTTACTGACCAGATACTGGTCTAGATGTTAGTATATGAGTAGTGGTACAGATCACTGGGCTGATGTTATCATCAGGTCATACTTCACTTTCCTGATCTCGTCCATGTTGTCCAGCAATGACCTCTGTTACCCATGAATATAAACCCTCACACACCTTCTGCAGAGCTGCTGAAGGCCATTACTGACCTGTTCTGCACTGTCCCCTGCTACAAATATTCAGCATTACCTCAACAGAGTCCATCATTACGCTCACCCAGCCTGAAAGCAGAGGCCGGTGTCTCTTTGGAGAGAGATGTCTGTGGAAAGGTCATCCTAGCCAGCAGTTTCCCTTCACATGAGAAGATATGATGCTCAGTCCTGCTCCTGCAGATCTAACACACCAGAGTCTGACATTCAGACCAGCCTGCAGGTCTTTATTACCTGGATCAGGTGTGTTAGATTAAGGTTGGAGCTAAACTGTGCAAGGTGGTAGAACATCAGGATGCATGGCAGAGTTGGACTCCATGCATCCTGTTGTAGGTCTGGATTCTGTCCTGGTCATCGAGCCTTCAGGACTAAAGTGTGAGAACAGGTCCACAAAACCTGCTCCTGGCAGCTGCCTTCCTACTTAAGCGTCAACCCTAAACCCCACCTCCATCTAATTATGTCCTTCAGACGTTCCTGATCAGCTGAGTGAGGTGTGTTAGAGTTGTGTTGGGGGTGAAACCTACAGATCTAAGAGGAAGGTTGGTGACCATCATGCTTATTTCAGGTGTGCTGCCGCCATGAGCCAGCAGGGGGTAACAGCACACAGGAGTGGCATTTTTAAGGCAGGGGTACAAACTCCAGAGCTGGAGGGCTGGTGTCCAGCACAGTTTGGGGATTTCTCTGCTCTTTCACAGACCCCTGCACTCCAAATCTCCAAATGTCAGACACATGACACTGATTCAGAATATTAGCTAGAACCTCTGGACAACAGACATTTATCTTGACGTGGAACATTTTACAGAAACATGATAAGAATACAAACACGCATGAATATGGTGACTGGAGCATCGCTGTGTGGAGAAGCCTCACGGTTGAGGCATTATTGACTGCTCAGCTGTATTATACACAGACATCCTGTAGACGTTGGCTGAACGTGTGTAGGACTGCAGGTTGTTTTTGTGCTTTGATGTTCTGACCTATTTGGAGTGGACTGTAGGAATGTGACAGCTGGACCTCTCCAGCATTCTCACGGTTGGTATGCAGCTCTCACTGCACTGTGAATTCAGTCCAGCCTCATCGATGGCCAGCAGTCTCATCTGCTCTCATTCTGCCATGGGACGTCCTCTAGCTCTGCTGACACTCTCCCTGTGTCTGGGCCTGTGTCTGCTGCTGGTACCGGCTCAGTCGCCTCCTTCTGTGTCGCTGATGTCTGTGAGGAGAAAGAGTGGCTGTATTAAGGTGAATCAGTGTAAGTGTATCCTGTGGGATGGGAGTGGAGTTATCGACCTGGAGTCTCTGACAGATGAGCAGGGCTTCCTGGAGCGCTCCAGACACGTCCCGTTTGAGAATACGCCACCGAACACTGAGGTTCTGCTCTCCTTCAGCCCCTGCAGGCCCTTCTGTCAGCCGGAGGAGTTCATAGCCACAGACTGCACTGATGTGGCTGTCTGCTTGGTTTTAAGGTGTGTTCATGGACACTGTAAATACTTCAGTTTAAAGGAAATGATCCACAGTGATATCAGAGTCTTGTGAGCGCTCTTGGTTTGGAATAAGACATCACAGATGAGACAGAGTTACTGCAGGTGTAAAGAAGGGAGCAGTCAGGTGTATCAGAGTGTAAAAGCATCATCAGGCACAAAGTGATGTGACTGATAACAGTGTAGCTGTGAAACATGGTGGAGGCAGCATCTCAGACTGTAACTGTGTCACAGGTTCTAGAGCTGCTGTAGTGCCTAGTGTAGTGGTTCTACAAGGGTTCTTTAGTGTAGAAAAAGGTTCTATATAAAACCATGAACACTCAAAGAGCCCAAAGGGTTCTCTTCATGGTGAAAGGGTTCTTCAGACTGGAGGAATGTGCTGTAGATGGTTGCAGGCCCAAAAACATCATTACGATGTCAGCTTTTAATAATACAGGCATGGGCGTGGAAGTGGGGGGAAAAGTGGACCTGACTATCCAGGGCCCGAGTAGGGAGAGGGGCCCATAAAAATCATTATTATTATTTTTTGGGTTGTTTTTATTTCGAATAAATTGGACCCTCAAATGATTTATTAATTCATATTTCAAATATATTGATAATATCAAATGAGGGAATGAACTTTAGTCACAGTCCTCTCAACATATTGGACATTCTGGGGCCCCCTCTTGGAGGCCCAAAATGGTTTAGTCCGCCCAACAGCGACTAGCGACAAGTGTAACGTCAGTGAGCCTAGATTGAATGACCTGGGTGCTACACAACATGCTCAGAAATCAGGATTTCAAAAGAAGAAGGAAAGGGAGGAAAAAGAAAGAAGGCAGAATGAGGGGAGAAAGTTGTTGATGGCTTTCTTTCCCAAAGGTGAACCGAGTTTTCTTATTATGCAAAGTCCAATTAAAGTTAAAGTAGTCCACTCCAGACAGCTGCTGCTGATTTTTGGAGGCTCAAGTGAAGTCGTTAGTTTAGTTAGTTGCCAACGAGGCTGCTTTCGGCTGTAAGTATAAAGACAATTATGAGCCGCTAATGTTAGTTATCAACTTTAACCAGTTTCGAGAGAGAGAGAGAGAGAAAGAGAAGAGAGAGCTAAAAGTGAGACTTAAATGATCCACCAGCAATATTTCTGCCACATATATCAACATGTAAACAGCTACATCAACATAATTTCATCTGTTTGTAGCTTAAAACCTTATTTATGCTTTTTTATTTAAATAAATACCCCCTTTTTTTTTGCTCATGTGCCTCGTTTACTGGCATTTATAGGGGCCCACTGACATTGAGAGTATACAGGGCCCCGAATTTGCTGCTACGCCCCTGAATACAGGAACCCTTTTTGGTGCTATATAGAACCATTTTCAAAAAGGTTCTGTAGAGAACCATCCACAACACTTTCCTCATCACCCTGAAGAACCATTTCAGAGGATTCTCATTTTACATCTGTGCAGTTTTTACTCTGTAAATGCGTTTTATAGTCTCATTTCATAAACTTTTTTTTTTTTAGTTCTTTTTTTGGGGGGGTGAGTTGTGTTAAAACTGTGTGAATCACTTTGAGCTACTTTTATGTATGGAAGGTGCTAAATAAATAAAAATCTATTAGTATTATCATGTGAACATGGAAAGAACCCTTTATCCAGGTTCTTTGAGTGTTCATGGTTCTATATAGAACTATTTTTTACAAAAGAACCTTTAAAGCTTTATTAAAAGTGCAATGGCATAACAGTTGTGCCCCACAGACCAGTGATGCCAGAGGAGAACGATGACTCCTGTGAGTGGTACAGATCAGTCAACACACCACAGTTAACCTCTCTGATGAGCTGTGGAGTAAACAGGCTGTGTGACGTGGTCATAATATTCTTTCTACTACAAAGTCAACATTACTTTCATATGTGATCACATCCCAGACATGACAGCTACTTCTATATGTCCACACTGACAGCCCGTAATGATGTGTAAGGTCACCTTCCATGATTTAAAATGTCTTGTTTTAGTCAGGCTGGGTGTAAAAGTGATGAAAATGTTTGTTTTTTAGGAGCAAAAGGCACACAAACAGATATCTGAACTACGGACGACATGAGGGTAATAAATTCCATTATAATGAAACAACGAAGACGCTCTCTATCTCCTATTCAGGTAATACTGTGCAGTGATGAGTATACTGACTTCATAAACCATCAGAACTCTGCATTATAAGTCTGTACAATGTGTCAGAGTCAACATGCTGCTCTGGCATCAGTTTATGACCCTGAATCCAGCATCTCAGGTCACTCTGAGTGTAAGAGATGTGTTTATTCAAATGTTTACATTAAAATCACTTTATTCACACCAGATCAAAGTTGTTGGAAGTCTTTATAAGGGAGTAGGTACAGCGTTTAAAATATATAAAAAGTTGCATAACAGGTTTAATTTAATGTACTAAAAAGTCATGACGTTTGGGCCTTTGTGGCTTTTGTCAGATGATGGTCTAAAAATAAATGAGACATGAGAAGAAAACCCCATTTTAAATGTCCTAAAGAAAAAAAAACTAAAGCAAGATTATCACATTAATAATAATAAATAATAATAATACATTAATAATAATAATAATAATAATACATTAATAATAATAATAATAATAATAATAATAATAATAATAATACATTAATAATAATAATAATAATAATACATTAATAATAATGCATTAATAATAATAATGCATTAATAATAATTTAATAATAATAATAATAATACATTAATAATAATAATACATTAATAATAATAATAATAATAATAATAATAATAATAATAATAATACATTAATAATAATAATAAATAATAATAATAATACATTAATAATAATAATAATACAATAATAATAATACAATAATAATAATAATAATAATAATACATTAATAATAATAATAATAATAATAATACATTAATAATAATAATAATAATAATACATTAATAATAATAATAATAATAATAATAATAATAATACATTAATAATAAACCAAATCAACACAACGTTCAGATAAACATCAATCTGCTGATGATGAGACAATAAATCTCTGTAATCACATCACCTTAAAAGGGACAGCAATTCTTTATATATTACATAAAGGGTATAAAGTGACACTGATGTGGGGGTGGTGTGTTAGTGTGCAGTATGAGCAGATTAGACACTATGTTAGCTCACTGTCCACTTTATTAGGCACCTCATCAGTAGCACATCAGCATCTTTGCTCCTCCTCTAGTCCTTCACTGCTCACAGGATGCTGGATAGTTTTGCTTGGTGCACTATTTTCACTCCAGTGCGTGATCCCCTCACCCTCACGCTCACACTAACACACCACCACCACGTCAGTGTCACAGCAGTGCTGAGAATGATCACCGCCCTGGTCCTTTGGGGACTGATAAACAGATGGGCTAGAGTCTTATTGTAGAACTACAGTCCTACAGGACCTTCCATCAAACATGTACATTCAGCTCCTTGGTTGCTGGTCAGGCTGGTGTTCTGGTGCAGGGCTGAGGTGATGGTCTTGCTGGGTGAATAAGATCAGTAAATAACACTAATTGTGTTATTTAAATTGTTAATTTATTTTCACTGTAAATAACACTACTGATGTTGATCTCCTGCAGGGTCCTCTGACTCTGAAGCCCAAACTGTGGTGCACTACCAATGCAGCCCCAACCGCTCCATCTCCTACAGTCTGAGTCTGCACACATACACACCCCTGCAGATTTGGGTGGACAGCCCCTGCGCCTGCCCCAATGCCTGTGCTCTGGTGGATGTGGGACCTGGAACCATCTTCCTCATCATCCTCTGCCTCAGTATCACAGCTTACTTCATATTAGGTACATCTTCAGACTGCTCGAATGCCAATGATCAGCATATAATCACACAGCTTAACCAAACCACACACCAAGGCAATGACCCAGCATCTCCTCCTCCCATTCAGAGCTTCCTGACTTTCTTCTTTTCTAAGATCCACACAAAAGGGGAGGAGTCTAAGCTGAAACTCTCATCTTTCTACCTGACGTGTTCATTTCTGACTATTCTGAGCTGTGTCACATCTTCAGTTACAATAAGGGTCGACTTACTGAGCTCTCAGTGTCTGTCCTGCTGAAGCACCCTCTATTGGTACAAATCTGAGTTGTAAGACAAACCTACATCATGTCCCTTTAGTGCTGCGCAGCCTGAAATAAATGTTTTCTGGAACTAAAAATCTAAACACTCCTACATTTTTAGTGTCTAAAAATACATTGTAGGCTTGTGTTTTCACATTTTCTGATCAGCTGAAGAGTTTTTCTACTAAAAACATTAACATTTTGTTTTTATTTCACATGGATGCTGGAGAACTATGTAGTTTATACGTTCAGATGATTCACTGAACTGAGCAGAAAACACAAATTACTGGATTTGTAATAATATAAAGATGTCTGGTGGGGTAAAATGATTATGAGGTTCAAATTAAATGAAAATGCACTACCGGCCAAAAGTTTTAGAACACCCCAGTGTTTCCAGTTGTTTATTGCACTTCAAGTCATTCAAGTCCAGTGAGCAGCCTGAAATGATACAGAATGTAAGTGCTGAACTGCCAGAGATTTAAAAAAGTAAAATTAATCAAAACGGACTGAATGTACATTACAGAATTACACACAAAGGCTTTGTCAGGAACACGAGACGGGTTAACAGGTGAAGCTGTTCTGCAGTAATGGAGGTAGTTCAGCCTTAAAAGCTGCTGCTACTAATTATATAATGAATAATAATAATAGCCACCACGACTACCACAGTATCATGCAGTGCCATGAACATGAATAGAGTGGAGAACAGTCTCAGACTTAAACCCCATCCAGCTGATTTGGGATGCAGTGAAAAGCAAAGCAAACCAACATTTATGTGAGGTTCTGCAGCAGATTAGTGAAGAACTGTCTGAAGAATGTTTGATGTCTGTTGTAGAAAGAATGACACGAGTGTGTTCAGCTGTTATATCTGACAAAGGTGCTGCTTTGTGTCCAAAGTTTAGACACATTTTGGTCTATTCGCCACTTTCACAATTCCCAGAATGCACCGTGCAACCGGCAACATCCAGTTCACCATTTTCTCTTGTTTATGTCTGTGCCAGCTACGCTACATACACTGTTTACAACTTTATTTGGTAAGTAAATACTGACGTGATCTCTACTAGCTTTTGTAACTACATGCAGATAATATGTCTTTGGATATTAAACATCATGTGTCATTGTATTTTCAGTTCATGCAGTGGGTTTTTAGCGTAAACACGCTGTTGCAAGCTATCAATACTAAGCTACACTACTAGCGTAGCTAGCACAGACACAAACAAGAGAAAAACAAGAGAAAATGGTGAACCGGATGTTGCGGGTTGCGCGGTGCATTCTGGGAATTGTGAAAGGGGCGAATAACCTGATTCACTGAGTTCTTATTTAACTCCTCTGCTTTCATTTCAGAGTCAGTGAGACATTAAACTCAGTCATTTACATACAGAACTGAAGAAGTTGAGTTGTTCTAAAACGTTTGACTGGTGGTGAACATTCTACAATATGATGTGATTTATATGTGAATGACTTGATGTCTAATAGGCTGCTGTTGTCTAGTTGAAGGTGTTGAATGTAATCTGCTGTGTTTAGGCTCCTGTGCTCTGAGGCCCTTCAGGAGCAGCAGTGGAGTCCAGATTGCTCCAGAGGACAGCGTGTGGTGCATGATCTGCTATCAGTTCACTGACCGGCCCAAGACCAAGCGTAAGAGATACTGCTCACTGAGGGAGGAGACACTGTAATAACTCATTACAGCTGTAATAAGAGTGAGGATTACAGGCTGGCTTACCTTCCCCAAGACTTCAAGACTTTCAAAGGTCAAGAAAACACTAAAATGACATTTTTCAAACAAAAAACTGTCCCGAGAGCTTTAGAAAAAGGCAAACATTAACATGCATGTTCACTTCCTGTGTTGGTCTTTTTTGTATTAATCTGATAAAGTACCCAGCACAGGGTCACCTTCTCCTGGTCCTAAAGATCTGGAGAGTTTGTGACTCTAATATTCAGATGCCATGTAAGGTCTTCATTAAGTGGTCCAGGTGTGTAACGTGGAGCGAAACTCAGCAAGCTGGTGGTTCTGCAGGACCAGGATTGGTGTAATTAGTACTGAATGTTCCTGCATATTCACATGACATTACATTCAGAGATGTGAATTTTGTGAGCTTCGCTTCATTTAAATGAAAGTGTGTTAGTGTGTGTTGAGCTGGTAGTGCAGTGGACACTCTGTTACACACACCTACCTTATTGGTCCACCTTGTAGATGTAAAGCCAGAGACAGCAGATCAGCACAGTGTGTGTTGGTGCTCTAGTCCTTCCTCAGTGCTCACACTCAGCAGGTGAAGAGACTGTGTGATGGATGTGATGGTCCTCCACAACGCTGAGAGATGCAGTGCTTGTTGTAAATGTCTGTGAGTGATGGGAGAGAGACCTCAATGATCTTCTCAGTCGTCCTCACTATACACTGGAGAGACTTGCGGTCAGATGCAGCACAAATCCCAAACCAGACAGTGATGCAGCTGCTCAGGATGCTCTCTATGGTTTTTCTGTAGAAGGTGGTGAGGACGGGCGGTGTCAGATGAGCTTTCCTCAGTCTCTCAGAGAGTAGAGATGCTGCTGGGCTTTCTTACTTGTGGAGCTGGTTTTGAGAAACCAGGTGAGGTCCTCTGCCAGCTGAACACCAAGAAATAATGTTGCTCCTGACAATCTCCATCACTGATTAATGGACAGTGGTCTCTGTGTGTTCTTCTAAAGTCATCAACCATCTTTTTAGCTGTTTACACACATCAGCAGCTCTGCTGGGTCTGATTTACTCGTACCAGTACAGCACACACACAAATAGCTGCTCTGTGGGGGGTCCTGACCATTGTAGAACAGGGTGAACAGAGTACACAGGGAGACAGATGGACTACAGTCTGAACACAGTGCACCTGTATGTTCAGTGGAGCTAAAACAGACCATTAATGTAGTTAATGAGTTTTATAATGAAATACTTACATTTTCATTGATATGTTTGAGTGTCTGACTTTTTTCCTTTGTGTAAAGATATGCATTATAAACAGACATATGACCACCTACCTCATAGTGAGAATAACCACCCTTGGCTCAGAGGTGATACCGGACACTTTCCTCATTGTCTCTGTTCATAAGAGGTTAACTGGTCCACTGTGGTGCATCAGGTGCTCTGTACCACTTGGTGGAGTCATCGTTTCTCTATGGCATCAATAACCCCTTTGGCACTATTGTTATGCCTTTTGGTGGCACTCTATGTACCAGAAGTCCATTCTCAGTACAGCTTCACTGCAGCAGAACATCGCACACAGTTGGTTTCTGAGATGTTTCCTCCACCAGCTTCACCTGCTGCTCTATTATCAGCTCGTTTGTACATCAGTCACATCACGTCCTTTACTTATAATGATGGTTTTACACTCTGGTACAACTGACTGGTGTGCCCACATATTTAAAACCCTGTACACACACACACACACACAACCAGTCAGAAGTTTTAGAACATCCCAATTTCTCCAGGTGCTTATAGAAAAGGTTTAAGTTTAAAGTCTCGTTGACTCTGAAATGAAAGTTTAGGAGTTAAATCAGAACTGAATCAGTTTACAGACCAAAATGTGTCTAAACTTTAGACACAAAGCAGCATCTTTGTCAGATATAACAGCTGAACACACTCCTGACATTCTTTCTACAACAGACATCAAACATTCTTCAGACAGTTCTTCACTAATCTGCTGCAGAACCTCACATAAATGTTGGCTCTTGTAGGTTTGCTTTGCTTTTCACTGCATCCCAGATCAGCTGGATGGGGTTTAAGTCTGAGACTGTGCTCCACTCCATGTTTTCAAGCTGACCGTGTTGTTGTTTTGTCCTGAGGTGGTTCTGGCAGAGCTTGGACTGATGTTTTGGGTCAGTATCCTGCTGTAGGATGAAGTCCTGACACACTGGGCTCATACCTGAATGTTCTAAAACGTTTGACTGGTACTGTTAAAAATCACAAATATGAATCCAAACACAGAAGCATTGTTTGAAACTGATTTGACTTTATTGATTTAAAAACATATTTGATTCACAAAAATAGTTCTATAGAAGCCGTGAATCACACAAACGATAAAAATCTGTCCTTTAAGTGAAGTTAACACAGCTCTGAGGAAATGTTAGCTTATGTGTCTGAGCACGGCTCCAAACGCTCTCCAGACAAGAGCTAAAGTAGAGCTCAGTGCACGATGCTGCAGAAACGAATGTCATGTCACCCGAGGAGCTCACTGAGCCGAGTCTGCATCAGAACCAGCCTAAGCCTAGTGCAGGACTACACAGTCAGTACGGTCTGAGACAGACATGATTCATCATCACATCCCATCTGCAGAGGAAATATTTACATCATCACTGATCCCCAGCTAGCACGCCGACACGGCCCAATCCTGGCCCAATGAGTGACGGCCCAGAGACCACACCGCTGAGAGAAGCCAAATATATATTTTAATGTGCCTGATGAGGCAAAATAAACAACAACCCGGTCAGTACCATTAAACACAACCATGACAAAATAGCAAAATAACAGCTATTAATGTATTTATAATATAAAAATAATTATTCAGTATTAACGCTACAGCAGTTATTATTTAGCTATTTTGTCATTATTTTTATTATATTTAAGGGAGGTGATCTGATTCACAAAGGGTTTTTTTTGTATTTAGCCAAAGCGTATAAATCTGATTTTTTAAAAATCTGGCAACCATCACAGTACATGAGCCACATCTGTGGCCCAGATTGGGACCACATCGACAGCGCGAGCTGGGTTGACTGAAGTGCGTCTGAATGAGAACTCCACAAGCATTCAATCCGTGACGACAGCATCGTGCACTACGAGAAGCATCACAGTTTCAAAAACAAATGCACTTAAACTGCCCTCTGGACATCCTGACCTGGTTAACACTGAGGTCAAAGACAAAAGAACGTCTGCCTAATGTTTTATGAGGAAAATGACCAGCCAGCTGGTTTAAAACATTTGACAATTTCAGCATTTTTGATGGAAACGGAAGTGAAAAAGACCAGGATGTTCAGATCAAAGTGCTGCATCGTGTGTAGTTCTGAGGACAACAACACTCGTGTGTGGACAAAACACCAAAGACTGAAAGCAGGACTGAAGGAAACGTGTTAAAATAGTGACTGTAGCACTGTAACAGCAGTCAGGTTGGGCCAGCCAGTGACTACATGTCTAAACATTACAGGAATAGTCCTGGTGCTAAAAAGGGCATCTGCTCCATCTGTGATCCATTACCTCATGCCCAGTCTTTACCCTGTCATTAGAGAAAGAGCAGAAGACCTGCCGGCTCAAACTGTAATCATACAAGCCAAAGACACACTGAAGCTTCTTCCCACCGCGAGTCATCACGTCTCTGTTCTCTCACTAAAAACAGATCAACGTTATCTTCTAACCATCATCACTGCCCCAAGACAAACTTCTGCAGTGACGTTCAGGACTTTTCCTTTAAACCCGACACGCCCTGCAATGTTCACACCAACACAAACGCTCCAAATCTCTACAGGAGCTGACGTTAAAGGTGAGGAGCGTGTCTGGAGCCTCTCCTGTAAACAGGGAGGATGTGCTACAGACCAGGTTAACACGGGATACCTGACCAAGTCAAAGTTTAAGGCCTCTGAGGACACGGATGATGTAAAGTGCGGTGAGGAAAGACCCTGAAGAGATAAAGGAGGCTGGCACATTTAAGTGATCACAGGAAACTAACTCACACTGGACTCCACAGCTCATCAGCACACAGAACTGATGTTCTTCTGTTTATGTGCACCTAGAACTTGTGACAGAAGACACGAGGGCACTGATCTGAGAGTGATGCTGATTCTTGCCTCCAGTGCTCATCCTCTCACAGTACCCAGGCCAGCTGGTACTCCAGGAATACTGCACAGAACACTTCTGTATAGTGTTGACTAGACAGGCGTTGGCATAGAGGGGTCAGTAACTGTCCAGCTCAGTGATTTTCCTGTTCAAACACAACTGATTCAGCTGGACTGGGCTTTGACCTTCTTGTACCACTACTGACGACCTTTGGAGAACTTGCTGAAATGGCCGGGGTGGTACCACATGGCCGAAATGGCAAATCTTGACAATAATTTTCAAAGACAGACTACAGAACCATGAAACAGCAGCCCTGCACTCTTAGTTAATGGTGCTGTAAAGAGGAACAGAACCGAAGAACCACTTTCATTCCCTAAAGAACTTTCAACCAAGGCTTCATGTGGTTCCTCAGTGACGTTACTGTTTACAGAGCCTGCAGTCACATACAGTACATACACACTTAGACACACCGGCAGTGCCACTACAGTGCCTCGGCAGCGCTGGTGAGTTACGGGTTGCACAGTTGGGTTTAGTGTCGTCCTGTGCATCACGTGCTGAACCTTTAAAAACAGAGCTTTTAACTGTGGGACATAAAGTAAAGAGTGGCTGTGCTCTCATACAGTGACGTCTTCTAACGACAGACAGTCCACATCCTCCTCAGGTCTTCAGTGGTGGGAGGAGCTTCTGTCCATCTAATGGCTTTCGATCACCACAGGTTCAAACACACCAGCAGTGACCCTACAGAAACACACACACACACACTGGTCAAGAGGTCCAGAGCAGAAGAGTCCAGCTGCTGTGATGTGTAATGTGAGACACAGTAAATGTAGTCATCAGATGAACGAGCCGTTTCTGTATACAGTGGTAACCCTACTTACAAGCATCCCTACTAACGAGTTTTCCAGGTAACGAGTCGAGATCTCGGAATATTTTGTTCCAGGTAACGAATAAAATTCCAAGTAACGAGTAGCCTAAATTAGCTCAAGTATGCCAACCGCTAGAGGCGCGGCAGTCATAGCATCCCCTAGATGCTAGTGTAGAAGAAGAGGTCAGTCATTACCTTTGACCGCTGTCCAGTGAAAGTGAAAGTGCTAGTGAAAGTGACACAAAGACAGCAAAAGGTAGTGAACAAGAAAGTTAGATACATTTTACTTTTACTTTTCATATGATAAGTGTAACCATGCCATACACGTACGCCCGTCCTCCTGTCCTCCTTAGCCGCCAGCCTACACGAGCACCGTCATCATCTCGTTTATGTTTTAAAAACCCATATAAACACATTATTTACATATTAAAGTATACTGTATATTGGCCGGCTGACACGGATTAATCAGTTTTACATGTATTCTTATGGGGAAAATGCATCCAGCTAACGAGCTAACCAGCTAACGAGCTCGGCTCCTGCACGGATTAAACTCGTGAGTAGGGTCACCTCTGTATGTTAGCTGTAAAACCATCTGAGAGAAGAGTCAGAGTCAGTCATTCACTCAAACACTGCAAACGATTCGTTTAGACTTCTGATCAATACAGCAAATCCACCTGAGAGGCATCTCAACATGTGACGGCCTGGACAACAAGTATACATTAGCTCAGTCACACACAGATTGGCATAATGTTGGCAAATCATGCTCGACCAAAAGTAATTGGTCAATGAGTCTATGCTGGCCCGATATCGACTGCCAAACTAGTTTGATGGCAGGCCTAAGTTGGTATGACAATGATTGACAATCTTTGTATGATGGTGGGCACACACTGGCCTGAGATTGGCCCATTTATACCAAAACTGGACTAATGTATACTTGCTATGTGGAGTGTGTGACTCACGTTTTACATGAACACATCAGTATTAAGTTTCCCACCTACAGAGACTGTAGAGGTCTGTGATGTTTATTCTGTGACAGACAGAATCTAAAACAATCCAGAGAATCACATTACGTATGATTTTTAAATCGTTAATGTCTTATACAGGTAACGAGTGCAGAACAGGCGCAATTAATACAGGTAACGAGCTCAAACAGGCGCAATTAATACAGGTAACGAGTGCAGGACAGGCGCAATTAATACAGGTAACGAGTGCAGGACAGGCGCAATTAATACAGGTAACGAGCTCAAACAGGCGCAATTAATACAGGTAACGAGCTCAAACAGGCACAATTAATACAGGTAACGAGCTCAAACAGGCACAATTAATACAGGTAACGAGCTCAAACAGGCGCAATTAATACAGGTAACGAACTCAAACAGGCGCAATTAATACAGGTAACGAGTGCAGAACAGGCGCAATTAATACAGGTAACGAGCTCAAACAGGCGCAATTAATACAGGTAACGAACTCAAACAGGCGCAATTAATACAGGTAACGAGTGCAGAACAGGGTTCTCAAGACTGAGAGTGTCTGGACAATCACAAAGAAATTCTTCGGAGGACAAGACGTGAGCAATGGACATAATTAACGCGGACAAACTC
>BRDA01090439.1:0-14120 GCA_036984385.1 Crenuchus spilurus
CATTGGAAGGAATGGTTTTAACTTTTTATTGCTCTCACCATCGTTTGCCTTCTTTTCTACTCCTCAGGAGCCATGTCTGCAGCATGGGTCAGCGGATGGTGGTTTAGAGGAAGTGCGGGCCTACTGAGCATGTCTTTATAGACTTGCTAAGACTTCTGGGTAATTGAGAATGTACTACCTGGAACCTTCCTAGGGGGTAAACCAGATGTATTATAGGGGAAGTATTTAATATTTAAAATGGTAACAATTTTCTTTTTATTAATTAATGAGTCATTGTCCTGATTAATGTTGTATTGTAGTAGATTAAATGTGGTTTAGTGGAGGTCTTATATTGAGTGATGATGATTGAATTCTGCAGTTTCAGATGGTTTGGACCAGCAGGTTAAAAGAGTGCTGCAGTTTATTGGGGTCAGTCTGTCTGTTTGTTAATTTGGCTAGAGGCTAGGTGCTCTTGTTGCACACGCTTGGGCCCATTATCTATACAGTTTTGAATGTTCAATCTTTGAAGAGTCAATAAATTACATTTTTTACTCCTGAATGATGCCTCCTTTGCCTTACTGTTGGTCACACCCTCACAAAACCTCAAGAAGAAGAAAAACAAAAAGAAAGAAGCAAAAAGAAAGTTTTTTTGGTTTATTTGTTAAGATGGCGGAACATTCTTATGCTCGTCAAGAAGAGAAAAAACAACTTCAATCGTCAAAGAAAAGAAAACATGAGACCAAAGATATCAGGACAGACAGCGACAAAAACTCAGGTAAACATCGGTGTTGCCTTTCCTAGATGCACCATCTCTTTCATACAGCCTCAAATGGTGCTCAACCACCAGGAGACCATCAATAGTCAAGGTAAGTAAATACGCACGGGAGCACGACGCGTAGATTTCCACATAACTTTATTAGAAGCTTACGTATTGGCTGAAGTGCCTTCAAAGCATTGCAAGCTTACCTTGACTAGAGAAAAATGTATATCCTGCCTGCATTATCTGTCTACAGTGAAGCAGTTTGATGCGTTTACTTTGTTACATTATCTTGTGTTTGTACAAAAAACAGCTAACGTTTACAATAGCACTACTGACGTGCAGAAAATGTTTTGTCTGCATTGTAGCTTTGATAATTTTACATATTACATTTCCTAAATTTCTAATTAAAATTAATCTTACCACTTGACATATCAGTAGCTCTAAAGCTCCTATTACACATCGTGTTTGGGAGTATCAAAGATTTGACACCTTACGGCCACCACAGAGGGGAGCGGGGGGGCTGTGGAAAGAGTTTTCAGTTGGTTGCAATATGGGAACTAAACCACTAGATGTCACTGGAAACTACATACTGTGCCTTTAAGCAATCAGCACTCAGTAGCTGCTCGTTAACCAATCAGCACTCAGTAGCTGCTCGTTAACCAATCAGCACTCAGTAGCTGCTCGTTAACCAATCAGCACTCAATAGCTGCTTGTTAACCAATCAGCACTCAGTAGCCACTCACTAACCAATTAGAACTCAGTAGCCACTTGCTAATCAATCAGCGCTCAGTAGCGGCTTGCTAACCAATCCTCACTCAGTAGCTGCTCGCTAACCAATCAGCACTCAGCAGCCACTCACTACCCAATCAGCACTCAGTAGCCAAAATGCTAATGCTAATGTTTTTCCATACAAATCCAAGCTGGATTACAAAACAGTGATACTGGCTAGTTTTCTTAGACAGTATTATGTTACATATCTAAACTTTCTAAAATGTTTTTTTCATTAAAAACATTTTGTTCATTAAAAACTAGTAAAAGTGTAATCAATGTTTTAGCTGTTTAGCTCCATTCACTACCAGTCAGAAAGGACTTAGTAACAGTACCCTTTAGTATTCAGCTTCACTTTTCTGAGAGGACAAGGGGAAAAGATGCGGTGCCTCAGGATGTAAATAATATCACAGAAGAGCTGCTGTAAAAGCACAAATGACCCCAGAACACCCTGTAATTTGAATCCAATCTGAACAGGACTTAAGCCCAGGTTGGATGTTTTTGAGACATTTACAGCACTTTTGGGCTGTACATGTGAAACTGGTCTGAAACAGATTAGATTCTACTGATGTAGAATGTGGATGAAAATTGAACAAATGCCTGCCATATTGATCTGGATGGTTGATTATTTAGGTTTTATTTAGGTGCCAACTCAGTTGTAACATTGTGATCGGGCTGCTTATGAACTTAAGCCCTAATTATTTAAAGCAAACATTAACTTCATGTTCATCCTGCACTGTGGATGTTTACTATAGATACTCAAATTAAGACCTGAACAGTACGACTGTTATTGTGTTATTAGTTTAGTTAGGTTATGTTTATCTATTATCAAAATTTTGTTAATAATCAGTTCAGCTCATTCAGAAGGGTTCACTTACTTTTTCTCACAATTGCATGTCCTAATGTTTAATTTGAGTGTAAACATTAGCTTAAAGGCCTTAATAATTGTACAAGATATAGGTGATGTACACAGGACAAGGGCAGTGCATGAATGCACAGCTGTGGGCAAAACACTGTTTGTAGGTTTGAAAAAAGGGAATTTTCACCCCGTAAACCAGCCAGAGGCCTGTGTTTTCCTATTTTTTTACATTCTGAGAGCATAATGACATATGTGTCTGGATTCAACCATTCAGGTAGGATATTTGCTGGTCCTATCCTACATGAGTGATATGTGTGTTTTATCAATGGAATATAAGAAATATAGCATTTTTCTAGTATAGTTATACATCAAAAATTTTAATATATTAAAAAATTATCTCTATAATTTAATTCAAAAGTGTCATATTTTATATTCATTACACATAAATTTGGTAGTAGTGTTGGCACTGTGGGCAGCTGCTGGGCATCTCCATAAAGCTTGTCAGCAAATGGAAGCATGAAGTGCTGTAAAATCTCAGCTGTGTTGACTTTGGACTAAACACAGTGGACCAACACCAGCAGCCCAAACCCTCACAGACTGCAGAACCTGCACACTGGACTTCAGACACCTTATATTGTGTCTCTCCACTCTTCCTCCAGACTCTAGCAGCTGATTTACTAATGAAATGTAAACAGAGGACTTTGTACTGAGTAACAGTCCAGTTCTGGTTCTACTCAGTCCAGGTAAGACACTTCTGATGTTGTGTCTGGTTCAGGAGTGTTGATATTAGGAGTGTGACAGTCTGAGAGATACACTATTTATGCTCTTTATAGTCATTTACTCAAACTCACAATGAAATGAAGCAGGGACTTGTGTATAGGCAGAAGTTGTACTGTATTAACCTCTACACTAAACACACAGGCCTCTGTTTTCCCACTTTACAAACATCTGATTCCACTTATGAAGAGTCTGATAATTATCTGATGAGCTGAATCCTGTGTAAACAGTAAACAGTGAACCATGCTGTGAACTCAAGCTGTTAAAGGTCAACCCAGCATCAAACATCATATGAAATGTGAAGTATGACCATGCAGACCTGTTTATATCTATTAATACTACCAGTAAAGAAATAAAACACAGATCAGCACTCAGCCGAACCAGGACGAAGAAGATCTATGAAAGCTGTGTGTCTACATGAATTGGAAAGCTTTGAATGTTAGTGATGGAGAGGACATTTCAGAGTGTCTGGGATGGCAAAGAAAGTATGTAGTAAGAAGTCATGTGTCCTAAACTTGGTCTGTGAGACCTTCATTCACATCTGGATGAGCTTCAAGAGATGTTAGGTGATGTATTTTGACTTAAACATAGATGAAGAAACTGGAGAAGCTGTTCAAATTTTCAAACAAAGACTACAATAGTTCCAGAGATCGTCTTCTTTGTGAACGCTGGACAACAGAAAAGCAGGACAGGCACTTTGAATGTTGGCATTAGAGACTTGAGAGAAGCTTGGACCAATAAATGGATCATGGACCAAATCAAAGCCCAGATAACCAAACTGAAACCTCAGTCGTAGCAGAGTGTAAAAGCATCATCATGGATAAAAGATGTGATGTGACTGATATTAAAAGGACATGATAATAGTGAACCAGGTGAAACATGGTGGAGGCAGCATCTCAGAAACTACTAACTTTGTGTGATGTTCTAGAGCTGCTGTACTGAAGATGTACTGAGAATCAACTTCTTGTACACTGATTGTCTCCCAGCAGCATAATAGTGGAGCCTCATTGATACCAGAAAGCTCGGGCAAGTGATACAGAACAATTGACACACCACAGTGGTCCAATTAACCTCTATAATGAACTGGAAAGTGCTGGAGATCACTACTGAGTCAACACTCTGACGCCAAGGTGGGTAGGTAGGTAATCATAATATTCTGAATATGATTGTGTGTGAATCCTTATAGAACTGCAGCAGAACAGCATTTATCAGATTTCAAGCTTAAGACTGTTTTTCAGTTGGGGTGCCAAAGAGGTTGTTCACCCAGGCCACTAAATGGGCAAGTACCACCACTGTATAGTAATAATATTTCAGTAATGATAAGTAATGCTTCACAGATGGCTTTAACATAAGAAAGAGGTAAAAACATAGAAATACAAAGTTTATAAAATAAAACTATTCAGTAGTGCTAATAAAATTACGAAGTAAAAATCAGCATAGACAAAATAAACATTCAATTAAAAATAAACATGAAAATATAGTTGGTAAATAAAAATAAACAAACTAAATAAACTAGTAAATAAAATCAAATGATAAAATGCAATTTCAGAATAAAAACGGCATAGCTATTAAAAATTGAGATTAAAGATAAATAAACTAAACTAAAAATAAAATAATTAAAAAAACAAAGTTTATAAAAGTTGTTACATTTTTTCTGTGCACAAAAACAGTTCCACTTCTGTTCTTATTAAAATTGGTACCTTAAGCAGACTAGCAGCTATATGTTAAAGAACACCCTGGAACATACAGAGATCAATCCTAAATGAGACTGGAAGCCAGTGTAAATATGCTGGAATTGGTGTAATGTGTTCTCACATGTTCATGATAAGACTCTGACTGCAGCATTCTGGATGAGCTGTATCATCTTTGGCAGCCCAGTGAACAGTGAGTTACAATAGTCAATCTGGGAGAAAACAAAGGCATGCATCAGTTTCTTACCATCATGTAGACTTTTCTAACATGAGTAATGTTCCTTAAGTGGAAAAAGGCTGATTGAGTCACACTGTCAATGTGTGATTTAAAACCCAAATCAGAATCTAAAACTACATCGAAATTTCATCACAACTGGTTTAACATGCATGGACAGACTTTCTTGTTTTCTGATTATTTTTACTCTATTAGCACTAGACCCAAACAAATCTATTTCTGTCTTATCTTCATTAGGTTTAAGGAAATTAATACGCATTATGTTAGCTATACAGTCTGTGAGAGTATTAACAGCCATAGTGCTCTCTGGGTCAACCAATATATACACCTGAGTGCAGGGGCATAGCACCAAATTCTGGGCCCTATGCACAAGCAATGCCCAGGTGCCCCGCCCCCTATTATTATTATTTTTTTAATATTTAAAGGAAAATAAAATTCCAGACTCCTCAAGGGCCCTCTCCACACTTGGGGCCCTGATAACTCAGTGCCACTTTTCCCCACACTACGACGCCCATGCCTGAGTGTCATCTGCATAAAAATGGAACCAAACACTATATTGGTTAATAATTCTGCCTAGAGGCAACATGTAGAGAGAAAACAGTATTGGACCAAGTACTGACCCCTGCGGAACACCATAGTTCTGGGAAGTGTAATCTTCTATAGTGCTAAATATTTGCTGCCTGTTAAGTATGATTTCAACTTTTTAAGAACTTTTCTTGAAAGTCCAACCCATGTCTCAAGTCTTTCCATATGGCATGATCTACAGTATCAAAAGGAGCTGACAGACTAATATGTTGTTCCCATCAGCATTGACTCTAAGTTCTTTCACTAGTCACTATGAAGCAGAAATGAATTTTGTTGCTGTACTATGACATTTTCTATTATTTGCCTAAGAAAAGGTAGTTGCCTGTGGATGTTTTAAGGGATGTGCAGACAGTATTTTGGTACTAAATGTGATGATGCCAGCAGGCAGACATTGTACCACGTTATTTTGGCTGCGAGCGCACAGATGAAGAGGACTGGAGCTCGTACCCCCTGTGGAAGGGGTGTAACTCCACACCCCCTGTCCCGTCCCTCACTATATAACAGCCTCGGCTTCCCTCACACTGTAAACACGCGCACACTGCACAGCGGTTGCACGTCACCTTTCTTTTGGTGTTGTTGTTGTTGTTGTTGTTGTTGTTGTTGCTGTCGTCGCCGCCGTCGCCATGGTAACCGCGCCCCGCGCTCTCCTCGTGGCCGCTGCGACGCTTGCGTGGCTCGCACGGGAAACGTCGTCGTGGTCTCGCGCCGCCGGCCCAGTGATCCGCTGCGAGCCGTGTGACGCGGGCGCGCGTACCCTCTGCAAGCCCGTGCCACGCGGCTGCGCGGAGCCCGTGCGCGAGCCCGGCTGCGGCTGCTGCCTCACGTGCGCGCTGCCGGTGGGAGAGCGCTGCGGCGTGTACACGGGCCGCTGCGGCGCTGGACTTGCGTGCCGCCACGAGCCGGGCGAGCCCAGGCCGCTGCTCGCGCTGCTGGAGGGCCGCGGCGTCTGCGCCAACGGCACGAGGGAGCGGAGGACCGGCGGAGGCGCGAGGGAAGGTAGGTCTCCCAGTGGCCTCAGTGCGGTTTAGCCTTTGATGTTATTACAAATTGATAATATTACTTTAGTCTTACTGACAAAAATAATGAACCGGTCTTTACTGCACGAGTTTGAGCTCAAGTTGGAGCATCTCTAGTGCCAATATCAGGACTGGGTACTTACGCTATGATAAGTATCATGATACAAGAGTTACGACATCAGATATTGTGATATATGGCGATACTCAATGATCA
This sequence comes from Crenuchus spilurus, assembly GCA_036984385.1. Taxonomy (NCBI): domain Eukaryota; kingdom Metazoa; phylum Chordata; class Actinopteri; order Characiformes; family Crenuchidae; genus Crenuchus; species Crenuchus spilurus. Next base: position 6,885 of record BRDA01090439.1, read on the forward strand.
ACTAATATGGTTTCTTTAATGACCAGTGACAGTATATATAATCTCTGATAAAATCTAAATATAGATAGATAGATAGATACTTTATTGATATTGATACTTTATTAAAATATTTGCTGATTTATAACAAAATGGTGAAATTGACAATAGAGGGCGCTCTAACATTCTAGACAAATATGAGAGCTGAACAGTGCCAGCAGTAGAGAAGTGAATGCAATACAGTGTTAAACCCCGGCCACAACCGTTTTACTGAATGGGAGCTACAACAAACTTTGAATGAGTTTCGTCATTCAGTCATTTATTTTTGTCTGTTCTGTTAATTCCACAAGCAGTACATACTAAATAACCCCCTGTATTTGTTACAGGTATTATTTGGGGATATGTAAAGGGGTGTGGTCATTAGGTGATTGACAACTTGTTTGAGTTGATTGACAGCTCATTCTGATGGTCTTGACTCATCACAACAGCTAACACTAAAAGTACAGCTGAGCTTATTTAAAATTCTTTGTTAAGAAGAGTTATTATGCACTTAAATGGTTTTGAAGAGAAATGATGTCTTGTTCAGCAGTAAGTTAAAAAAGGGGTATCACCCAAACAGAGGGGGTGGAGTTCTTGCTTTCTGTCTCTACTGCACCTGCAGTTGCTATTTGCTATTTGCATCTAATGAGTAAGTACAAGCAAAATGATGGCCTCCATTTCAGATGTTTTTGTACTTCAGAACATCCCAACTGGAGTAAACAGCCAAGCTGTTCAAATGTTATATACAGTCTGTGTTTCTACAGCAGCCACAATGATAAGGCTGCCTGCAGATGTGCCTGTAACTGTGACACTATTTACTTACTGGCCTTGAGAGGACAGACCAATTGTTTAAAATTTGTCAGCCAATGCTTATCATCTAGACAGATTACAACACTGCCCTCTAGTGGCTGGAGGTTTAGTCACAACAGAAAATATACCAACAATCTGTACATGTAAACAATTCTTTATAAACCCAGACAAAACATAATATTTTGATTCTCAGTCTGTATTTTTTTTTTACATTTCACATATGAAGCCTCTGAGATTAGTGGCAAACATCTTCAGATGATTTTAATGCATTTGCAGGTGATAAATTGTTTAAACCTGTAGCCACACCAGGCCTTCAATGATAAGACTGGACACTTCCGTCATAAATAACTGATTTGAAACCCGATTTGGACTCAGCATGTGTGAGAACTGGTCTACAGCACACAAGAACATTGTTATAATTCTCATTGTAGCCCTCCAGGACCTCATCTGCACTTTTTTTTCATCTGTTTTTATAATTTTGTATGTTTAGAATATAAACATTATAGTATATTTAAAATATTTACAATAAAAAAATCAAATGCTCATCATTTAGTAAAGAATTGAATTTTCATTTCTTAAAGAATTTACATCTTGGCCAAACTATATTATATTATATTCATTCATTCTCACACCCGCTTATCAGGGTCGCGGTTAGTCCCGTACCCCCTCACTGGGTGCAGGGCAGGGCATTACACTATTCAACTAAGCCCAGGACAGGTCGCCAGTCCATCACTGGGTGAACACACACACACACATAAATACACATACATGGACATTTTTTTTAGAGTAGCCAATTCACCTGACCTCCATGTTTTTGGACTGTGGGAGGAAACCGGAGACCCCGGAGGAAACCCACACAGACACGGGGAGAACATGGAAACTCCGCTCAGATGCGGACTCGAACCCAAGACCTCAGCGCTGAGAGGCGAACGTGCTACCCACTAAGCCACCGTATATTATATTACATTACATTACATAATATTAGATTACATGGCATTACATAATTGGGTGGCACAGTGGCTTAGTGGTTAGCACGTTTGCCTCTCAGCACTGATGTCTTGGGTTCGAGTCTGCATCTGAGCGGAGTTTCCATGTTCTCCCCGTGTCTGCGTGGGTTTCCTCTGGGGACTCCGGATTCCTCCCACAGTCCAAAAACATGAAGATCAGGTGGATTGGATACTCTAAAATTACCCTGTGTATATGAATGTATGTATGTATGCCCAGATATGGTTGGCACTCTGTCCTGGGTGATCCCCCTAGTGCTCGATGCAGTCCTCCAGGTGGACGGTCACTTCAAGTTGAGAGTACGCTGTACGCGACCGGAGTGTGTGTATATGAAGTGTGTTGATTGTAAAGCGTCCTTGGGTGTCTAGAAAGGCGCTATATAAGTATAATGTGTATGTATGTATGTATAATATTACATTATGTTAGATTACATTATCCCAGTCCTCTATGAATATGTTCTTAAAGAATTTGACATGTCAAATTAATTAATTTAGCAGCATTTATAACTGACTTTATTAGAAACGGAATATTTAGTATTCAAGTGCATAGCTCAAATCAGGTTTGTAAATCTTTATTATTATTATTATTATTATTATTATTATTATTATGTTGAAGAATCAAGAACAACATCACCCAAACAGAGAAGAAAATGATAAGCCTGGTTTGATGTTTATAAGCTCAACAGGAAGTTTCTGGCAATAAACGGAAACCAATAAGAACACACATTTCATTTACTATACTTCACAATAGGTTGTGTTTTCTGATAAATGAAAGACGTTTACCGCTATTGTGGTTCTTCACCAGTGTTAAATCAGTTCAAATCAGGTAATGACATCTCATATAAAGCCCTGGAGTGGTACATATTCATAATATCCACATAACACTGTCAGGATTATTACATACCGATATAACCTGTGGTGATCGAGACATAGACGAGGCAGGGGGCGTGGCAAGGGCACAACCTGATTGTGACTATTTTAGATAATTATAATTATTTACCTGTTCTTTCACAGTCACGTTTATTATTCAGACTATAAAGAAAATGAATTTTCAGGGCTCAGTAATGTTTGTTTATTTGAGCTTGAGCCGTGTTTGTGCTCAGTTTAGGGTTACTGAGTCCGGACGGAACATCTGAGCTGAGAATGTTATTCTTACAAAATTAAATCAATAATCATTTAATGATTTAATGATCATTTAAATCATTTAAACAATAATCAATTAAATCAACAATTATTTATATGATAATTGATGTTTCATATTCCTGACATTCCTTTATCCACTGAAAGTTGATGGTAATTGGCTGTTAATTGTAGCAGAAAGGCAACAATCATCCATATGACTTTGAGCTGTTGCTGTTATTAGTGCCAAAACTTCTGACTAAAAATGTCCTTAATATTAATGTGATTGTCTAATTTTTAAGCTTTTTAAATGGCAGAATATATTGGTCAATGTTTAACCCTATAAAGCCAAGTGATACATAATTGAGTTTTTTATGACCTTGTCATCATCAGTGTGAAAACAAAATCATAAATTGCCTATCATCATTTATTGTTATGTAAATATGTGTAAATGTATTTAAAAATGAATTAAATAATAATAAAAAACTGATGTATTAAGTCAGATACATGTCTGCTGCCCCCTGTTGGAGGATACATGCCCTGCAGGCAACAGAGGATACATACAGACTTCTCATTTTAAAGGAAGCTCACTGTGTAAGGGGTTAAAAATATTGTGTTCTGTATGTTTTTGTTGGCTTAAACATGCTGTTGTATCAAATATGATACAAAACAAAACTCATATATGTGATAAATGAGAATTCATTTATTTTGTCTTATTAGTTCAGGAGGTCAAATAAACACACCAGATTGAAAGAATCTTCTGGTAATCAGTTAATAGCTTCAATATTGTTATATCATCTCCAGAAATGATTGTAGACTGTTTGGTTAATACAAAGCCAAAGCTGTTCAGATTTGAGTCTAATCAGATCTGATCACAGTCTAATAATTCACTCAAACAGAGTCATGTGTCCTCTGTTAACCCGAGTGATTTCAGCCTGTTCTCCTGCTGCAGCCTCTAGCATGCGTCCGGCTTATTAGACATGTTGTTTTGCACTCAAGAGGACAGTGCAGTGAGGCCGGATGTTGAGCCTCAGAACAAAGGACGCATTGCTGTATTTTGGCTAATGCAATGTTTCCAGTAGTCACGGTCAAGCTATACTTCTGCAGATCCACTGTGCTGCATGACTCGCCTGCTTTCAAAAAGCTCTTGGCATGGAAAAAACAACACTTCATTACTTTACTTCTGTCATTTGTACTTAGACGTAGCATATAAACAACTCTCCAGTCCATAGGCAGACTGTGACTGCACCAGGCAGATTGTATATATTATATTGTACAATTCTGTCAGAATATTATGACCACCTACCTAATAGTGGGAATAACCACCCTTGATTTCTGTCAGTACTCAGGCTAGGCATGTGGGTGCCCTAAGCACAAATGCATTGTGTGCCCCCATTTTGCATCCCTCCAACACGCAAATCTCTGACATGCAACAATGCCTCCCCCGGTGAGATCAAAGTCCATTGTGGGCGAGGACAATGTTTGGCGGGCAGATGCATATGTGAAGAAAGGGTTTTTGCTCGATCCATATGCTCAGTCCAGGGGGGTGTGCAGCCAAGTTATAGGTGGTGCCCCATCCAATGAGGCCCCATGTGCAGTGCATAGCTCGCATATGTGGAGTGCTGGGCCTGATTGTTCTGTACCACTACAATAAATCCATTTTCAGTAAACCTTTCACCAGCACATCCCACAGAGTTAGTGGTTTCTGAGATACTACCACCACCATTCTTCACCTGGTACCTTCAAATGTTGTCCTCTGAATTTGCTGTAAATCGGTTGGACCAATCAAAGGCAACCAAATCCAGGTCAAAACTCAGTCCAGAAAATCCAGTGGATGTTCTAGTCCAGGCCTCAACCTTAGTTTTAGAAAATAATGACAAATTAAATCACAATATCAATATTATTCTGAAAAACTGCAATTAGATCGATCTTTACACAAAATCATTCTGCTTTACCCAAATGTGTATAAAATGTATTATTCATTTAGCAGTGACATAAAGGGCAGAATAAGTACATTTGAAGTTCAGGGCCAAATTCTGACTATGTAACAAAAATGAATAAATTATTTATATGGCAATTCATTGTTAGCTAAATGTTATAACCATGAGAGCCCTCTATGCTATAATGTGTTGTGTTTAAACCCCCGACCACTAGATGGCAGTGTTTTAATTCATCTTTCACTCTACTGTATAAATAATAGTAAATAAACACTATATAACATACTGTTCATATAATAGTAATAAAAAGCCCAAAAATGTATATAAAATGTAGTGTTAATATAGCAGTAATATACTGTAAATGACAGAATAAGTACACTTGAAGTTCACTGCCAAACATGACCATGTGATTATGAACAGCAAATGTTATAATACTGAACAGCTCACTCTAACTTAACCTCATTGTGGCCTTTTATTCAACAAAAGGCTTACCTATTTTGTTTTCGATTAAACTTGCTTTTAAGTGATGCGTATTGCAGTTGGTACAGATTTGCTTGAGTTATCCATCAATAAAACAGAAGTTAATTACTGCATAAAGTAATTTCATTACAAGTAAATAATAATTTATAATGGATGACTTATTTTGAGTAATCAACCCAACACCAATACTGATTGCTGAACACAGGGCACATGACTACCAGTTGATGCTGAAGTGTAGTTACTGCAGTCTGTAGAGGATTTAATAAAAAGAATGTGACCAGTTAGTGACCAGTATAATTTTTTAAAGCCAATGTCAATATTTAGAGTCAAGGATGGTTGATATATAATGTTAATATTAGTGCTTTATTTGACATCAAAATATAAATATAAAAATAATTGTGACTTGAGACAAAATGATAGGTTTATCTGCATGTAGAGTGGTGATACTGACAGTCAGGAGAGCTCTAAAATTGTTCTACAGCAGCTACTCTCATAAGACTGTCTGTAGAGTGATGACACTGACACTAAGGGGAGCTCTAACATCGTTCTACAGCAGCTACACTGATTAGACTGCATGTAGAATGGTGATACTGACACTCAGGGGAGCTCTAACATTGTTCTACAGCAGCTACACTGATAAGACTGCCTGTAGAGTGGTGACACTGACACTAGGGGGAGCACTAACATTGTTCTACAGCAGCTACAGTGATAAGACTGCCTGTAGAGTGGTGACACTGACACTAGGGGGAGCTCTTACATTGTTCTACAGCAGCTACACTGATAAGACTGTCTGTAGAGTGGTGACACTGACAATAGGGGGAGCACTAACATTGTTCTACAGCAGCTACACTGATAAGACTGCCTGTAGTGTGGTGATACTGACACTAGGGGGAGCACTAACATTGTTCTACAGCAGTTACACTGATAAGACTGTCTGTAGAGTGGTGATATTGACACTAGGGGGAGCTCTAACATTGTTCTACAGCAGCTACACTGATAAGACTGCCTGTAGAGTGGTGACACTGACACTAGGGGGAGCACTAACATTGTTCTACAGCAGCTACAGTGATAAGTCTGTCTGTAGAGTGGTGACACTGACAATAGGGCGAGCACTAACATTGTTCTACAGCAGCTACACTGATAAGACTGCCTGTAGTGTGGTGATACTGACACTAGGGGGAGCACTAACATTGTTCTACAGCAGTTACACTGATAAGACTGTCTGTAGAGTGGTGATATTGACACTAGGGGGAGCTCTAACATTGTTCTACAGCAGTTACACTGATAAGACTGTCTGTAGAGTGGTGACACTGACAATAGGGGGAGCACTAACATTGTTCTACAGCAGCTACACTGATAAGACTGCCTGTAGATATAACTGTAATCTGATGTTTTTGCTAATTGCTTTTTTGTTTTCTGGCTTCATGAGCACATCTTAAAATTGGCCTGATTACTTGGCCAATCGCTCAATGGGTCCATTAGTACATTTAACAGTTTTGTTATTTGAGCTCCTTAAAATGAATGCAAGTTGTGTGTGAACTGTGTTCTTTTGTTGGACATGCTGTATGATGTGATGAGGTAAAAGCTTAAAATGTTAACTGTATCCTTTTTCAAACAACGCATTCAAGTTTACTGAGTCATTTCAGTTACTTGTATAATTGTAATATCCAATATGTAAATGTGAGGTTTGGAACATATTAAGATTGTATTCAGTATAACCATCCATTACTTAATGGTACTTGTTTCCTGAATTAAACAGAAGGTGCTGTATTAACTTTAGTTTAAAACAAACTCCTGGAGGTTAGTATCTTTACTTTAAAGTAGGACGCAGCTGTAAATCTTGGATCCTGCCTTTTCCATGTGCATTCCAG
>BRDA01090439.1:18962-36142 GCA_036984385.1 Crenuchus spilurus
CGACTAATCGGATCATACGTTAATTGAATATAAAACATACAGCTTATTGCACTAGAATGCAGCTGCTATTATATAACCGTCATTAGATTTCAGCTCTATGCTAATTAAAAATAAAAACAATTAAGATCAAAGTTCATTAAACCTTTAATGAAATATGCAGCTTGTTTCAACAAACAATTATTTAACTGTTTAGCATAAAGTGTAAACGTAGCACTGAAACGTAACGTTAGAAAACATTAGCATTGCTATTCAAACACATGACTGTTATAACGTTACAGAAAACACATGAATGTGTGCTAAGGCTAATGAAATAGATCGTCATCGCTAATGTTAACTTTTACAGCTATCAATATGAGTAAGCAGCAAGTTAACTCTCTGTTTACACTAATTTTAGCAGTTAACTAGCAATTTAGCTTACCGAGATGACGGTCCCTCTTCATCATTGTCACAATCAGCCACAACAGGCTTCCTTTCCAGGTGCTCATGCATCGCAGTTGTGTTGCCGTGGAAGGCAAATTCTGCCTTGCAGATATTGCATTGCACACGTTTCTCTTTCATTTTCTTAAAATGATCCCACTCTTTTGAGCAGAGCCTGCCTGTATAATGTCCTGTGACATCATCCACGGCCTACCCCGGTTAGCACTACTATGCATGTGCGTCAAGGACAGAAAGGCAGACGCAGCAGTTTGGAGAGAAAAAAACAAAAACGACGCATCGACTATTAAATTAGTCATCGACTATTTTAATAGTAAACATAATCGTGACTAATCAACTAATCATGGCAGCCCTAATATCTATACCACTGTTAGTATGTGTGGTTATATTTTTAAGGAGTTACACAGCAGATTTTGTTTTATTGTAATACACAATGACTAAAAAGCCATTAAATTCAGTTAAATTCAAGTACATCTTCAAGGTGGACCAACAAAGTAGGCATGTCTAATAGAGTGAACAGTGACACAGTGTTTAACATCTCCAGCAGCTCTAACACACCACCACCACATCAGTGTCACTGAGAATGATCCTCCTGCTCTGTGGTGATCATTGTAGAACAGTGTAATAAAGTACACAGAGAAACAGATTGACTACAGTCTGTAACTGTAGAACTACAAAGTGCAGCTGTATGATCAGTGGAGCTGAAATGGACAATAAGTTGAGATACAAGGCATGTGTACCTAATGAAGTGGGCACTGAGTGTGTTCTATTTCACGGAAATAAAAAACGGCAGATTTTTCAGCTTAGAAGACTTGGAATATAAAATAAACTTGTTGCATCTTCAGTGAATTCATGATGTCATTTCAGCACCACTTTTCAAGAGAGGTGCAGAAACACCTCAGTACAGAGATAGCAATGGATTCTCTCCAAGGCATCTCCATGAAAGACATCTCTTAGTTATGAATATGGTTCTAGACACTATAGAGACACAATAATAACAATGCCTGGAGTGGTTTAGTAGTTTAGAGGCAGTCGTGGTCTGGTGGTTAGGGATCTGCTCTTGTTACAGGCAGGTCACTGGTTCGATCCCCGGGCAAGTCATGACTGAAGTGCCCTTGAGTAAAGCACCTATCCAGATGGTAGGGAAAGAATCAAGAGAACACACTGATCTATTAGTCTGAGAGAGTCTGAAGTGAGACTCAAGCCATCCAGGAACCAAAGGAGTAGTTTGATATAAAATAGTTATCAAAATATGGGGTGCATTGTAACAGTGGGAGGTTTTGAAGGATAATGGGGAGAGAAGGACATCATTTACATAATGAGAGTGAGTGGACAGGTGATGAGAGCCGCTGTAATGACCTAATAACTAGTGATCAAGCAATATTGTTTAATCAATGACCAATGCTGATATGTAGAGCACATTTTTGATAGAAAATGCTATCATGTGTTTTTTTTAACCTAATAACATATGAATATGAAAAGAAAATATTTTTTGACTAGAAAAGAAAGGATATATTTATACGTTGTCATTGTCTGCCTGTAGAGTGGTGTTCTACAGCAGCTACACTGATAAGACTGTCTGAAGAGTGGTGATACTAACACTAGGGGGAGCTCTAACATTGTTGTACAGCAGCTACACTGATAAGACTGTCTGTAGAGTGGTGATACTGACACTAGGGGGAGTTCTAACATTGTTCTACAGCAGCTACACTGATAAGACTGTCTGTAGAGTGATGATACTAACACTAGAGGGAGCTCTAGCATTCTACAGCAGCTACACTGATAAAACTGCCTGTAGAGTGGTGACACTGACACTAGAGGGAGCTCTAACATTGTTCTACAGCAGCTACACTGATACGACTGCCTGTAGATTGGTGATACTAACACTAGGGGGAGCTCTAACATTGTTGTACAGCAGCTACACTGATAAGACTGCCTGTAGAGTGATGACACTGACACTAGGGGGAGCTCTAACATTGTTGTACAGCAGCTACAGTGATAAGACTGCCTGTAGATCTTACATTTTTGTTTACTGACTTTTGTTCGGGTAATGGTGATTATCTAAAACATGACAATAACTGGCCATATAACCTCATATTAATCCAAGTCTAAGAATGAAGGTCCTATTCTTGTGCACCTGAGCAAGAGTCTCTGTAGTGATGAATGGTGGTGATAACAGCAGTTACTTGCTGGGACGGATCTTTCTCTAGTAGTCATGTAATTCTGTGTGCAGGGCCCATGCCGAAGGGAGATGGAGAGCATTCTTAATGGCCTAAAGATTGCAGACATGCTGAACCCACGAGGCTTTCGCATCCCAAACTGTGACAAGAAAGGATTCTACAAGAAAAGACAGGTAAGGAATAGAAATGAGGTACAATATCTAAAATGATTGTTTTTTACATCATCTATTTTATATTCATCACACATAAAGTGATATATTTCAAGTTTTAATGTTGATCAGTCTGACTTTTAGCTGATGAAAATTAGAAATTGAGTAGAAGACAAAACATAAATGTCATTTTGTTTGAAAGGCAATATAAACATACATGAATTTTAAGTTAATGCTCAACTCTTATCACTGCATTGAAATTGGTGTGCTTTTAAAAATCAACTTCATACCAGCCGCTCTTAGTTTTTTTTATTCTTTTCTTTTTTCTGGGTGATTAGCACTGGGGCAAATGAGCACTATGGGGCAATTTCTCTCTCGCGGCCAAACCGAGAGTGGCTGTAGTGGTGGCCATCTTGCGTAACCCGCCCTGAGAGAGCGACGTCAAGGTGGCTAGCGGGGTCTGAGTCTCTCCCCATAATTATCGGACTCCTCGTGCCGACAGCATGGAAATAGACTTGAGCCACTTCCAGATTCACGTGGTCGGCCCACAATTGGTTTATAATAAATGAGTGTCCCAGACGCTTTCATATGGATGCAGTTATCTTCTATCGTCAAAAGCAATATTTATATAGCACAGCAGTTCCTGCTTAATGGGAGTCTTCTCGTTGACCCAAAATCATTTTTAAGAAACGAGATCATCATTATCTTTATGTATTTTTTTTTTTGGTGATTATGAAAATAAGTATTCCCATTGGAGAGGGAGTGGTGGCCATTTTTACGATGGGCTGTTTACTTTTGTGGTCGTAGCCCAATTATTAAGCCTGAATGTTTACGTTGCAGGCCTCAGTGACTTTGATTTGATTAGCCAAGCAGTTATGTCGGCAGCAGCAAGAGACTATTTTAGTTTTATTTGGATTTAGCCGTCTTCACATGCTTGAAAATGAGTCTATAGACGTATGGTTATAGTATAACGCTATAATACAGCATGTCTAATCCAAGTCAGCAAGTGTACATCTCATCCTAATGGAGATCAGGGCTGGAAAAGCTGGAAATGAGAATACTTTTGCCACCACACACACATTTTTGTTGGTTACCAGTCAGGATATTGTCTCTCATGTCTCAGTTTGCCTGGTTTAGCAAAGTCCACAGTCTAGAGCCAAGTAATACAGTAGAAATAATGGACTTGCACTATGTATCTAAAGTATTGAAATGGTTCAGTATTTTAGCTTTCAGTACTTTCAAAACTTAAAATAATTAAAATAATTAACCATGTTTTTATATATTTTGCTATATTTTATTATTACTTTTAAGAGTAAAAATAAAGTATAACGACATAAAATGTGTTCTTTCAAATAAAGACAACAATTAGTGTTTTTAGCATAAAAAAATTAAAATTTTCATTAATTAAACAAAGTGTTTTAAGTGTTGAGTATCATGATACTACTTATCGGTAGCACAGTCAGAACTCTGGTATTGTGACAACCTTGCAAAATACTACAGTAATACAACTCCTTTGACCATATTAATATATAACTAGTTTTACTATGTTAAATATTACCACTGTGGAACTACATTACTGTGATACTGACATTATTACCATGGTACTTACAAATATACCCAGTGCCATATAAAAATGCCATGCTATTATTATTTTCCATACACACCATGGAACAACCATTGTAAAAAGACCATGACATGGCATTGTGTATATCTGAAAATACAATGGTAATGCTGTCATAACCATAGTAGTACTGCAGTATATTTTTGAACTGGACACGTTGAAAGATTAAATCGTACATTTAAGGTTAATTGTGTTTTCTTATGAAACCCATTGCTGTTGTCATTTAACGCCGAGGCCTTTTTCACTCTCTTTGCTAGAGAGGACTTTGACCTTTAGTTAAATTGGCAGCTAAATAACAGCCCTCTGGGCTGGAGCACCGAGCTCTGTAAGTCATTTGTAGCACCCATAATTTGAAGCCGGGGGTATAATCAGCAATGGATGATTTGTACTGGCCAGCGGGAGACTGAAAATAGAAGCTGGTGCTGGCGCGCTTCACACAACTGGCCCTGAGCAAATATTTCAGCCTCCCTGTGTTTACCTTTAAAGCTGAACGTGAAACAGGATGTCCGACGAGCCCCGAAAATACCTGCACCCAGAAACAGGTCAGGCGTAGCTTATTTGGGGAAGGAGGCTGCGACTGGGAGGTTTTGGGGGCATGAGGTTCATATCTATATCATTAGGGTTTGTGAAGATGTCTTGGGTGAAATAAGTGATACTTCTCTCTCACTCTTTCTGTGTTTGTCAGTGTCGGCCATCTAAGGGGCGAAAGCGAGGCCTGTGCTGGTGCGTGGACAAGTACGGTCAGCCTCTGCCAGGCTTTGATGGCAAAGAGAGGGGCAATGCCCAGTGTTATGGCATAGAGCACCATTAGAAAATGCCCACCAATCGATGCCAGAGAGATGGAGGAACTGTGTGGACGTGAAAGGGACAAGAAACAGCAGGAAACACTCAGCTCCTCCATCTGGGACTCATGCATTGGTCCTCCAGGAGAGGGGGGCTTTAACATTTTAGGCCTTTCCAAGCTTAGAATGGCTGTAATTTATTTCTGTGTTTTACACGTTAAGCCTTTCCTCTTGAAGCCAGCAGATGTTTGGACCCCCTAGATGGTTGCAGGAGTGATTGAGATAAAGGATGAGTTTCAGGATGCATGGAAGGTGGCCAGAATTGAGACAGAGCTGATAGCAGAGGACTGTGCTGAACTTTACAAAGCACTTCCCATAAGCTTGTTTGTGCGGCTTTTTAACATGAGCGTAACCACGTGCCTTCATATCTACATACCTATCAAGATCCTATCAATGACCTTTTCACTTCAGAGAGCCTTTGCTTCACCTCTTAAATATCACCAGGCTTTCAGTTTAGATATTAGATTAGATTAATCCATCAGCAGCAGTCAGTAAATCCAGACTACATGTCTCATTTCATGAACTTCTCTCTGTTGCTGTGCTAGAAAAAGTCACTTTTATTCATGAAGGTACATTGTCATCTAATTTATATTCATTACATGTAAATTGACATATATCAAGCCTTTTTTGATGATCAGTATGGCTTACAGCTCATGAAAATCCAGAAATCCAGAATCATACATTATTCAATTAGACCATTTCATTTTAGTAAATAACTTCAAACTGTTGAATGAGTGCATGAATGGATCATCTAATATCATCAGAGCAAGACTGAGAAATAATGTTAACTCTAATAATGTGTCAGTCTGTGTAGCATATACATGTTATGAACAGATAAGACGCCCCCTCTACCATTATATTACCTGTCCTTACTCCTCCATGTTACCATGTAAAATAACAGGTCGTATTGAGGCCCTTTTCCTAAAATCATTTCTTTTGTTTTTGAAGTATTTTAAATTCTGTTGACATCAAAAAATAATCCACCTCAGTCCTATAGTTAAAGCCCACCAAGGCAGCATAATCTGTAAACTTAATTAATCAACAGTTGGTATGCTGACTAACACAATTGGTTGTGTATAAAATAACAGCGATAACACACATCCCTGCAGCACACCCATATTTGTTATTAGAATTGCTGATTGTCTTTGACCTGCTGTCACATTTTGTTATCTGCCAGTTAAAAAATCCAGAATCCACTGTACCATGTGTAATGAATAGATATGATAGAATTTTTCAGAATTGGTGACAGAACTTTTTCCATCTTTAATCTTTTTCCTCCTACCCAAAAAGTCTGAATGGTGTCATGAATTCAAAGGGCACTTCAACAAAGTATTAGTTTAAGTGTGATATTAATGCAACCACATCCTTAGTTCAATATTAATTAGTTCGATATTGTTATTTCTCCACTCTGAAAGATTTCAGTTTATTTTTCATTGGATTATTATTAGATTACAGGTCATGATTAAGGTGAAAAAGGTTCCAGAATGATTTGTCTTGGTTTGACTTTTTAAATCACAAAAACCTGGCACCTTAACAGGGGTGCCCAAATTTTGCATGCCACTGTATATATATGGTGATGCACTGGTAAAATATTTATGACCAGTACAGCAGACACAGCATTACTTATTGCTTGAGCGACATTGAGAATAACACTCAGCCATTTGGCTCGCATCAGATGTCTAGTAAATGAGCGAGTGAAGACGAGATGTTTTCAATGGATGTGTCATTAGTCAAGTTCAAGCAAAACAGGATGGTTTTTGGCTACAGCGTTTATATTACACAAGTAATTTAGAGTCTTCAGTGGTTTGTTCTTGTCCCTCACTTCCTGTTCTTCAACAGCTCTGTAACTGCTAGTCAGGACTAGGCCAAGGTATGCACCTAGGGTCCCCATGAGCTGAGGGGCCATAAAAATACATATCAGACTTACTGTACTCCCCATTTCCTAAGGGTCAAAAATGAGCCACCTTCACAAAACCCTGAAATAAAGCAGATTCATTGACTTTGAAACCCCAAATCTATTTTGCATGAAGAAACGATTTGTTTTTGTCTTTAACAGTGCACAATGATCATATTTAATTAGTGTGCACCACTCATTTTCATGCCATAGTTGTATTCATTACTAAAATGGACCCTTCTTCTTCTTCATTATTATTATTATTGATAAAGGCACTGCATAGGAATTTACATATTTATTTTAACAAGAGTCTAAATGTGCAAAAAGACATTCTGAAAAGTCTCAAAGTTAAAAGAAAATCATTTAGGCAGTTTTCTCAACTGTTAAACATGGTGGTGGATCATTTTTGAGCCTTAAGACAACACAAGGGTTAAATAATGCCCCCAACAGCCAACCACAGTTATAGTGTTCCGTCCACACAGCTAAACATCACAACCAAAGAGTTACTGAACAAGACATTTATTGTATATAGAATCAATGCACATCAAGTGATGACTATAACAGCAGATATAATGCTAAAAACCTAACACTAATTCTTTCTTAAAGAATATTTCTTATTAGGACTGTTAAAGAGCTGTAACCATCTGTCTCTTCAAACAAAGGCTACAGAAGTTCTAGCAGTGGTCTTCTCTGTGAAGCTGGTAAATAAAAACACAGGGCAGAACTCTGAACTTTGATGTTGGAGACTTTGGAGAGAAGCTTTTGAGGACAGATAAATGGATCCTGGACCAAATCAAAGCTTCACGATCAGCCCAGATAACCAAACTAAAGAGCTCTTATTTTGGACAGAATCAGTTCACTTGAGACAACCAATGTACTGGAACAGTTAAATGTAAAAGAGGAAGATGGATGGATACAATCAGAGGAATGATGGAGTCATTAAGAAGCCTGCAGACATAAGCAGAAGACAGGATGTTCTGGAGAATCAACGTATGGTGACCAGGAGTCAAGAACAACTTTACAGCATTTAATAATAAATTATTGTGCATCGTTCAAACTAGCTGACACTAAACTGAAAACCTAAAGACTCAGTAGTCGCGTTTCCATTGACCATGAGATTAGAATTGCGAATAAAAATTAGCTGAATGGAAACACGACAATTTTGAAAAAAACTTACTTTTTTTGATAAAAGTCTTTTGCGCTAAAATGAGGTGGTTTTTCAGTCGTAGCGAAATTGGTTTATATCGCAAAAGTGTAATGGAAACACTCAAACTGACTTTTTTTGCATCAAGGCAGTCACGTGATCAACAACTGGAAGTTTCTATTGGCAAAAAAGTCGACGACGAAGAAGACAACAACAGAAAGTAAGAGGATGAAGATGACGCGGCATATTTGGAATAACGAGGAGAATCCTTGGACAATGTGCAGCTGCTCCACTAGAGATCTCACAGCATCACAAAGTTCATTAAAAGTTGAGTGTGTCATTCTAAAATGTTGAATCCACAGCTCTTCTGTAAAACCATCGACTACAGTTTCCCAAAAACGCCACATACGTAGCCACTACCAAGTATTAGGGGCTTGTCACTCCAAAGCCTTCTCCTCTGATGATTGATGATGAGCACTAGTGCCGTGGTAGCAGTATGTATAAAGCTGAAGTATGTGTTTACATCGACTGCCGCCATGTTTGTAATGACTTATCACGAGAACAAACATATTCACATGTGATTTTATAATAGTATTTAGCATTTAATGGAAACATCGCAATTGGAAAACTTATTGAGAATATCGATAAAGTTTTGCGCAAAACTGCAAAGGAAACGTGACTAATGATGACAATAAACAAATCAACATTATTAGAAAAGGGGGGGCATTCCTAATCCAGCCCTGACGCTAATTGCAGTCTTTAAATTGTATGTTGATCTTTGTTTTAGAACATCACTTGACAGTTTCTTTACTTTGCTTAATACGTCTAACAGAAGTGAGACAAAACGGCACTAGCCTGGCTAGTGATGCACGACTCTGGGTTTTGTGGAGTTCAGTAAACATCGTTTATGTTTAGCATTGGTTTAACAGATCAACCCTTCATATTTTTTCAGTTTTATTCAGTCACATCACATCTTTATCGAGATGATGGTTTTATACTCTGCTACAACTGACTGGTGTGCTCACTTTTTTATACCTGCAGTAAAACCTGTTTATATAAATATAAGAGTTGACTGAACACAAGTCTACGTTTAGTATCTCTAGTCAGTCAGTCGCCAAATCTGCATACTGACATGGTGCAGCTTTACTCCTTGAACAAATCAAACACCCTCCTCCGCACTGAACTCTGGCTTGTTTTTGTTACAGGCTCTTTAACCTCCTTTTTTTCCTGCTTACATCTGTTTCAAGTTCACTTTCTCTTTTCTTTTGTGACCAAAGGCTTAAATGCCTGACCACAACCATCACATCTTTGAGTATTTTTGATCTTTTTAAACTTTACTTCAAACTGCATTATATCACAGGGACCCTTAGTACACATTTATCACATACTCAGGCTTCTTCTGCTGTCCAAATACTTACAATGCAGTACTTTTTTTCTGTTGAATATTATATTGGCTTCTTTGGGCTAAGTCATCAGTGTGATAAGCTAATACCAAGCAGTTGTCTTACAGTACAAACGAGTTTAGAAATTTTTAAAAGGAACGCTTCACCTGGAAATCATAGTTAACATCAGCCAAGACATGTTCAGAATCCAACTGTTGTGCCTTTAGTTTGAAGCCATGATGCTAACAATGCTAATGAGCACTACAACTCAGTAGTCACCTAAACAAACCTGTTTTTGTCACAAAATATCACCAAAAGCACATTCAGTTCTTAAAGTAGTGGATGTGGTTTAGGACACAGTATAAACAATGACAAACTCGTGTAGCAGAATGCTGCATCGGCCATCTTGGTCACCATCAACTCAGGAGTAGGATGTACTCGTCCACTAGTCTGTGAGACATTAATCCAAATGTGGATGCAGTGACATGCTCGAGATTCCATCGAGCTATTTAGGTGACTATTGAGTTTGTTTCCTGACAGCATTAGCCTTGCAGCTCTAAAGAAGCAATGAACATGTCTTATGATGTAAATTTGTAACATTTACAACATGTAAATATGGTGTTTGCGTGAATCGTTCATTTCAGTTTTTTTTATTTTTTATTGCAAGATGTATATAAGTGAGACCTTTCCACTGCTGTTGAAAGGGGATACATATCTGTGTATATGTTTATTTTCAATAAATAAAGATCTAATTTAAGAAACATGTTTATCTGAATGTGTGCAAGTGTTGAGTATACACTCAATGTCCACTTTATTAGGTACACAAATTGTTCATTTGAGCTGCACTGATCATCTACTAGGTGCATGCAGTTGTTCTACAATTACAGACTGTAGTTCATCTGTTTCTCTTTAGACTTTATTCACCTGTTCTTCAATAATCAGGACCTCCACAGAGCAGGAGGATCACTGTCGGTGACACTGATGTGGTGGTGCTGTGTTAGTGTGTGTTGTGCAATCAACAGTGTCACCAATGAAGGACTAGAGGACCAACACGAACTGTGCTGAGCTGCTGTCTCTGACTTTACATCTACAAGGTGGACCAACCAGGTAGGTGTGTCTAATAGGGTGGACATAGTTTAAAACACACTCCAGTCTCTCAGGACTGCCACAGCACACGCTAACACCACCACCACAACATCAGTGTTAAATAAATGATGGATTTATTGAAAGACAGATTTGTACACAAAATACACACTCATAGATGGACAGATACATAAATATATACACTCATATAGGTGGATGGGCAGTTGAGCAGCAGGTAATTGATTTGGGTCCATTGAGCAGCGTCTACATTAGAATAAATAAAGCAGCTGCACTCACGCTGAAGTCCATTCAGAGGGTTTGTGAAAGCAGAGAGGTGCTAAGTTTCAGGCCACGGCCAAGCTGACCTCAGAGTTTGAAATGGAGCCACTGTTCGGCCGTGTCGCGTAAAAAAAAAAAAACCTGGTAAACTTCACCCGTGAACTCTCGGTTAAAGCAGACGGATGTGTTTTCTCAGAGAGAGCTGAGGAGACCTTTACAAATCCCACTCAGCACTGCAGGCTGTATTCACAAGTGTTCCTGGATCAACTTGGCTTTTTAGGCCAAAGTAGCAAAAGTTCGGGCCAAAGCGGCTCCGCCTGTCCAGGTCCACACGGCGTCCAAAAAAACAGCCGTACAATCCGTCGACCCCAGCCGTTTATATCCGCAGGCTCAGAAAGTGACCGGAGGCCTGGGCCAACACTGAGGAACCTGCACTGAGCCGGGCCAGAGCCGTGATCTACTTCACAACATCTGGGATCAATTGGCAGTTGTCCCGAGTAAGCAAGGAAAAAAAAAAAACTAAATCCAGAGCCGACTCCTTTTAGGGGCAGAAAAGCAGAATGTTTGAGAAACGGGACGTATTGGCACATCATAAAGCAAATGAATGGCCGAGCTGTTTCAGCGCAGGTCCAGGACACGCAAAACGGCTCAATGTACTTCTACTAGTATCCCACATAAGCTGAGTAGTGCTGGAGATGTTTTGACCATCACAATAATAATAATAATAATAATAATAATAATAATAATAATAATAACAACAACAAGTGATTTGGTTTTAGTCTCTATAAATACTCACAATTACTCCAAATACAAATATATACCTTAAATAAATAAGAGGAGATAAAATAAATTAATTTTGGCTGAAGTAAGTGTGTACAGGTGAGTGAAGGAGGACGTCCTCAGTGTGTGACCTCCTGATGACACAGATCGTCTACAGTCACATCACCAGAGCCAGCGATCCTTCTCCCATTCCAGGAGGACACACACCAACAGCGAGGGGCTCGACCCACCAGGGACGTCTCACACTGGGTGTGTATATATGAGAGAGGGAGAGAGAGAGGGAGAGAGACTTGTTTTGGCTGATATTCACTTTTGTGTAAATCTGTCACTGATACTGAAGGTCACTTGACTGGGATGAAGGTTCATGATGTTTACACTCTAACACTGAAGCTCACCTGCTTGGCCTTGTAAAAGCCATGCTTGTCACAGTTTGGAAGGTAGAAGGACGTGAACATCTTGCCTAAAGCCTGCTGAGAAGCTGCGATAGTGTCCAAAGCAGTGTGTAATTGAGTGTGGCATGGACCCTGAGGACGAAAGACAGACTGGATTAGCCAGCAATTACATCATATTCACATCAACTTCACTCGCGATGCAGCTGTCAGGCTAAAAGTGAGCAAAATGATGACCTGAACTACTCACATTCAGTATATTTCACACACCAACCCCTCCAAATTTTCGGGCTCCAGGACTGGAGTTTGACACCCCTGCTCTAGGATGTGATCAAGATGAAGACAGATGGTCTACATGCCATCAAACATGACTTTTGACTTTTTGACATTTTTTGGCAAAAACTCACCACACCTTTAATTTTAGTTTAGATTAAACTCTTGCTAACGTAATGATACACAACAGAATTTGACCTCCGCATTTAAAACATCTGTTCAGTGAAACAAACACTAGTGAACACGCTAGGCTGTGAACATGTACCCGAAGCAATGAGCAGCCCTATCCATGGCACCCAGGGAGTAGTTGGAGGTTATGTGTCTTGCTCATGAGCACTGCAGTTATGAACTGCCTGAGGATCGAACCGGCAAGCTTCTGGTGAAAAAAAAAAACAGATCCCTAACCACCAGACCATAACCGCCCCAGAAGATAAGGCTGGCATTTAGCACCTGCAGTGGGATTCAAACCCTGGACCTGTGAGTTGAAAGGCAGTGTCTCTACACACTCCACACTGGGTTGCACAATAACCTCACACTATTTCCTGAGTCATTAGTATTGCATCGTTTAAGAATCAATATAAGCGTTTCCTTATGAAACTAAATGGAATTCCCCATTCCACCTTAAATCATGCAGTTGTTACATTGAAGCACTTCAGGCTCTTTATAGTAACTACTGCAAAATTTAAGGTGGAGCTGTGGAATTTAACAAGATCAGCTTTGTTGTTTTCTTTGCACTGAGGTCTTAAATCACGACATCTTTGAGCAGATCATTTTCTGTAAATATAAGCTCTAAACGTATATAATTTGACTTGTTATTTGGAAGAAGTGTCAGTAGTTTATAGAACAAAACACGTTACTTCCTCACAGGCAAACAATAAAAAATAAACTTTTTATTAATTATATATCAGAGCTGTGTACTGTATTCCCATTAAAGGCCTAATGCTTTGTCATTTTAATATATATTCAAAGTTGCTTTGTGTCAACAATGTTGTTAAAATCTACAAATGAAACGAGTGGAAATAAAAGAGAGGAAAAAGAAATGACCTGCTTTAATGAGCTCTAATCAGCTTTAATGAGTCCAGGTCAGATTACAAGAATGATTTTCTCAGCAAGAGCATATAAAAGTGTGATGAGCGCGCCCCCTAGTGAAAGATCAGCTGAATTACAAAGCTGAATTAGAAGCTTGATGGACTTGCATGTCTATTCACTTTATTTTATATTTTTGATATCGAGTTAAATAACTTAACTATGCAGCATCATGGTTTTAAGAGCATGTGTATAAAAGCTACTTAGTTATAATAAAGAAAACTGAGGAAGGAAGTTTTATAGCATTGAGCAACTCTGGAACAGGTTTTGAATGAATAAATGAATGTTGAAATGTGTGTGTACTTCAGTTTTAAGACATGATGTGAATGTGTCTGCTGCTCTTTCCATTGTGTCTAAACTTTATGAGGACCAGAATAAACAAATGGCCCCAAATGACTTAGAGAGACGTCCAGTAAAGTATGGTGTGATTTTCCTTTTCCTGTAAAGTTCTCATTTTGCCTTTGCAGGCAAACTTCATATCTCTCTCTCTCTCATACACACACACACACAGAGATCATCTTTCACTACACATTGTACTGTAAATACTGAACACTGCTGACAGTCACAGTTATACTGATTGTATAGTAAACTAAACTACCTCTACACTCATCGTCTCATTTCAGCTCCACTGATCATACAGGAGCACTTAGTAGTTCTACAGATACAGACTGTAGTTCATCTGTTTCTCTGTAGACTTTATTACACTGTTCTTTAATGATCAGGACCCTCACAGAGCAGGAGGATCATTCTCAGTGACACTGGTGGTGGTGGTGTTAGTGAGTGTCCCAGCAGAGCTGCTGATGTTTTTAAACACCTCAGTGTAAAATAGTGAGAATAGTGACCAACCAGCCAACAGCGTCAGGACTAGAGGACCAACACACACTGTGCTGAGCTGCTGTCTCTGACTTTAGGCAGGTGTCTCTGCAGCTCTAACACACCACCACCACCACATCAGTGTCACTGACTGGACGAGGACGTGGTGATATCAGTCAGCACGCTTCACTCACCAGCTGTACGAGCTTCTTCTGGATGGCGTTGGCTTTGGCCCGGATGGTCTCTGGCGAGTCGCTGAGCCCCAGCAGCGCGTGCAGAGCGTCCTGCTCGGACTCCTCGGTGGGGACGGTGTTGTGCTTCAGCATCAGAGTCTCGTGGTCCGGATTCGGCACCGCCTCCTCCTCCTCCTGCGTGCACACGCCGTGGCCGCGCGTGAGCGAGTGCAGCGGCTGCGGGTCTCCGGCTCGCGGGACGCAGCGCAGACCCGAGCCGCAGGCCGCCGTGTGGATGCCGCACGCGTCACCGCGCGAGAGCGCGCACGCCAGACAACAGCCGCAGCCGGGCTCGCGAAGCACCTCGGGGCAGTGCGCGGGCACGGGCGGGCACGCGCTCAGTTGCTGCGGCGCGCACGGGGCGCAGCGGATGGGCGCCACCGGAGAGGAGAACGCGGGCACGAGCACAAGGAAGAGGCACACGGGCACGAGCATGGCGAAGACTGAAGGGCTGGTGTGATGTAAGAGTCAGTGGCTCCCTGAGAGACGTGGTGGTGTTGGTGGTGCAGGTGGAGTCGTTTCTGGTGACCACAGCGCACCTGCTGCTCTTTTATACACAAAGCAGGTTAATGTTTAACCCGCACAGTTTGCACCTGATTTGCGTAGAGAGGTCTGCGCTGCCTTTGAACTCCTGCTGAATGTTTACACATCTGCTAACACCACAGTCCCCTCCACCTCTCCTGCCCCCTGCAGGGTCACAACAACCCCTCTTTGGCCCCGTTCGGCATCTGGAGCTTCTTTTCCTCACAGCTACACATACACACAGTGGCCACTACATTAGGTACACACGCCGAGTGTGTTTACATGCACATAATCCAATAACTGTAGAAAATCATCAATATTCTGATAAAGACCAAGTCTATGAGTCAGACAGTTCTCACATTTCTGCTTTACAACCAGCTAATAAACTTGGAGACCATGTTTCAAACTATACCTGACACAAAACGCTGCACATGATGCCCCACGGCCCCCGTGCCCAATGCCCCACGGCCCCCGTACCCAATGCCCCACGGCCCCCGTGCCAAACACTGCACGTGATGCCCCATGGCCTCCATACCCAACACTGTACACTATACCCGACGCCCCCCTACCCAACACTGTACAGGATGTACACAATACCTCACAGCCCCAAAAGAGACACTGTACATAAGTCCCTGTGACACTGTACCAATATCTCGCATGCAACACTGTACAATGTATCCCACAGCCCCGTAAGTGACACTTTACACAATATCCAACAGCCCCTGTAAGTGACAATATCCAACAGCCCCTGTAAGTGACATTGTATTTGATACCTCATAGCCCCTGTGGCCAGTGCTATACCCCATGGCTCACAGCCTGTTCACAACACTGTACCCGGTACCCCACAGTCCCTGCATGCAACACTGTACTGAGTACCACATGCAATGCAATGCAAACCGTATGCAATGTTGTACCCAATACCCCAAAGCCCTCGGCTCTAATGTTGCATAAGCAGAGAAGCACATTTCGTGTCAGACTGATACAACAGTACTGGTAGACATCTTTCTCACCCCCTGGAATAATTATCTACAAGTCTCCTTACAGACAGTACTGACCAGGAGGTTAGCAGGAGCTCTCTGATGTTTGCTCAGTTGAGTAGTGGTCTGCTGTGGCATCATACCACATAATATAGTCACTGTTAAATGACCTTTTTCACTATGCACATTTAACTACTTTCTATGTCATGTTGTAATTTATATCTTTATGTGGGTGCTTTTGTGGTCCTGCAATTAACTTCATGGCTAGTGTGTCTGTGTCCAACAGAGCGTCTGTCTGTTGATCAGCCTGTATGACAGAGTGTCTGTCAGTGAGTCTGTCTGTATCACACAGAGTGGACCACCAGCCAAAATGTCCAAGAGCAACTCTGTGGTCTGAAACTGACTGCAGATGGAAGGCTAGAGCGGTGTTGCCCAGTCTTGGTCCTGAAGATCTAAAGCTTCAAACCCAGCACACCTGATCCAGGTGATGAAGACCTACAGGGTCATTTGAACAAAGTCAGGATTGGTGGAGCAGAACAATGAGTTCTTCAGAATTAGGACTGGGCACCATTGGCCTAGAGGATGACTAACACAAACTTTAACAGATGATCTACAGTCCACTCAGGCCTTGGTTGTCCCATCTCCATTGAGGAATGTGGAAGAATGTAACAAAGACAACCGTCTGATAGACCAACTAAATATAATCAACTCAAAAGTAACTTTTTTAAAAACACTGATCAGACATTGGACTCTTCCTCTCACAATAACAAGGTCATCAGCCTGTTGCACAACTGAATGGAGTCTTCAGAGGTTAGCAGGGATCATAACATGTTTGTCAGAGGTGGTAATTACTGACCTGCTGGTGTAGTATTCATCTCACCTCTCATGATAACCCCTACACCACTTAAATTCAGAGTCTAAATAACCTAAAAAAACACTATTAATCACTAGAATAGGAGATATTAGTCCATAAACAACCTCAATAAACACTATTAAGCACTAGAATATGAGATATTAGTCCATAAACAGCCTCAATAGACACTATTAATCACTACAACAGGAGAAATTACTCCATAAACAACCTCAATAAACACTATT
>BRDA01090444.1:0-26125 GCA_036984385.1 Crenuchus spilurus
TTAGTAGAATATTGTGGTCTATTGTATCAAAAGCTGCACTTAGATCAAGTAAAACTAATAAGGATATGCAGCCTTGATCAGAGGCAAGAAGAAGAGCACTAAAGTGGTTTGTCTCATACTTAAAGAATCAAACCTTCTCTGTTAAGTTGGATCAATCTTCCTCCTCTTCTCTAGCACTAATTACTTGTGGTGTACCTCAGGGATCTATTCTGGGATCCATCCTTTTCTCTTTATATATGCTTTCTCTTGGGTCTGTCTTCCAAAAGTATAATATCTATGATGACAAAGATATACCTTCCCCTTAACCCAAGCAATAATTGTTCTTTACGTCTCATGTTGGATTGTCTGAAAGATGTTGAGTGATGGATGTCCAAGAATTTCCTCATGTTAAACCAAGACAAAACTGACATTATTATTTTTTGGAAATCCAAATTCTGCTAGAGCTATAGTCAATGAACTGGGCCTTTGTCTACCAATTTGCATGACCATGAAAGAAATCTAAGTTTCATCTTTGAGACTAACCATAACTTCCAGAAACAAATCAGCACAGTTGTTGGAGGAAGTTTTTTATCAGCTTAGGAATATAGCTAAGCTAAAAAACATCCTGTGTTTTAAGGACTTGGAAACAGTCATCCACACTTTTATTACCTCTCATGTTGACCACTGCTACTCACTTTACCTGGATAACTGTCAGCCGAGCTTATCACACCTGCAGTTGGTCCAAAATGCAGCTGCACGTCTCCTAACCAATACCAAGAAAAGGGACAGTATTACCCCTGTACTGGCATCATTGTACTGTTTTTATAAAGGAATCAGCCACAGTTGATATTTTTAAATCCAACTTAAAAAGCTACCTTTTCTCACAGGCCCTTGAGTCCTGAGCGGATGTCAAGTGCTGAGTCTGTGTGGGTTTCCAATGGGGTCTCTGGTTTCCTCTCACCAGAGGTGGAGGACTCGAATCTCATGACTTGACTCAGGTCACAATTTTGAGGACTTGAGACTTGTTTGACTAACGCTGGTAAAAGACTCGACTTGACTTGATCTTTATGCCTTGAGACTTGACTTAGACTTGAGACAAGTGACTCGAAAAGACTTGATTATTGGACTTTTTGTTTTCCTGGACAGTAAAATGAAGATGACGACCTTGATGATTTTGACATTTGGAAAGACCTTACTGTGGAAGAGGAAGAGAGGGTAGAAAATGTCTTAAGTGCAAAGTCCCAGATAAGACTTCAATGTTTTGCACACACTCTTCAATTGGCTATAGGTGATGGCCTTAAAGAGACTAAATTACTCAGTGCAGCTCTTTGCGTAAGCTTCCAGGTTAAGCTCTTTGCTCCACACAAGCACGTCTTTCAAAGACAAATTTGAGAAAGAATTTGGACAGCATGGAATACCTGCCTCTATTTGCACACGCTGGAATTCTACACTAAGGCAACTGAAATCAGTGCTCAAATGTAACCACTTGAAACTGTCGACAGTTCTTGAAGATTCAGGACACAAAGAGACAGTATTCACAGCAAAAGAGTGGAATCAGATAAAGGAACTAGTGTATGTTCTTGATCCGTTTGGGGAAGCCACAGATCTCACACAAGGAGAAAAAATGGTCACCATTAGTGCTGTGGTACCCTTTATACTTTCTCTTAATCATCACTTGGAAAATCAAAAAGAGAAAGTGCGCTACTTGGGTGGCTTGATTCATAACCTGCAAGGATCACTCCAAAGAAGATTCAGTGGGATCTTTGTAAATGTGAGGATGGCAGATGACCAGAGTGATGGAGTAAATTTGTCCTTCTCTGACACTCTATACCTAAAAGCTGCTCTTCTGGATCCTTCATTTGGCTCCATGTGGTTGACCCATGATGTTCTGGCCTCTGAAAACGTCAAGGAGGATGTGTTCATGATGATAAAAAGTATGTTGTGTTTTATATAGTAATCCATAATATTTTGCTTCCCAATCTTATGTTAATGAAGTGGACAAAATATTTTGATAGAATTTTTCTGACTTGTTTTTGCTTGTTTATCAGACATGATTCTCAGAAAAGCGGGCACGACCAGTTTATCCACTGATGAGCAGGAACAAATGACACCATCAGAGCCAGAGCATCAGTCTGGGCTGTTCTCAGCATATCGCAAAAAACAGAGGATGGATTCAAGTCCCAGTCCCCAAATACAGCTGAACCATTATTTTGACATTTGTGATGGACAGAGCTGCCTTCAGTTTCGGGCCATGAACAGGCACAACCTCCCTTCTTTGTTCAAGGGGGTGGTAAGAATTTTGGCAGCCGCTGCATCAAGTGCACCTGTTAAATGTGTGTTCAGCCATGATGGGGTGAGACCCCATCATTCATAACTCAGTGACAAAGTACTATCCAGTTAAATTTTTTGCAAATGCAATACATTGTAAGTAAACTTATGTTTCAAGATTGCTACCAGCTTTGAGGCTTATCTAATTCCACATCCTACAGTATGCATGTGTGATAATTTTGTTTTTTTTACATGTCCAATGCCATGTGTGCTATGTTCTACATGTGGGGCGATTGTCTGATTGATTTGATCTGTTCTTGTTTGTATACAGCCACCTAGAGGTTCTAGTTAATTTTGTTAATAGGTTGCAGATAAGAATAATTTTCTGTTTCTAATTTATGATGAAGTAAAACTCATTTTTTATACGATCGTCTATATTGATTTAAATGTGTAAACTGGGGTAGATCAGATCATATTTGTATGACTTGACTTGTGACTTGCTTGACTTATAGCAGGGACTCGACTTGTCTTGCTTGGTTTTCACCACATTGACTTGTGACTTTCTGGAGACTTGAAGGTGATGACTTGAGACTTGCTTGTGACTTACTCTGAGGGAGTTTTTCCTTGCCGCTGTCGCCGTTGGCTTGCTCACCAGGGATTAGGGATTAATGATTTGATGTCTGTTATTACTAACCATGTAAAGCTGCTTTGTGACATTAGCTGTAAAAAGCGCTTTATAAATAAAATTTGATTGATTGATTGATTGACTTGCATATGAGGGACTTACTCCCATCTCTGCCTCTCACAGTCGAAAAACATGGAGGTCAGGTGAATTGGCTAGTCTAAATGACCCTGATGTGTGTGTATGAATGTGTGTGTGTGTGTGTGTGTGTGTGTGTGTGTGTGTGTGTGCTCAGATATGGTTTGGCACTCTGTCCTGGGTGGTCCATCGAGTGCTTGATGCAGTGTGTGTGTACTTGTGTGTGTGAAAAAATATTTTACAAATCTGAAATTTCAGTTCTGAATTTTTCCCTTTGATCTAAATTCTCACTACTGATGCATATTTGCACAACTTGTTGTAAGTGCATCAGGACCCTGCAGCTGATCCTGAATGCAGCTGCTTAGCTGGTCTTCAATCAGCCCAAGTTCTCTCACGTCACTCCACTGCTGAGTTAACTTCATTGGCTTCCTGTTGCTGCTCACATCAGATTGAAAACCCTGATGCTTGCGTACAAAGCAAAAAACCAGCACCTGGACTAGCACCTCCTTACCTAATGGCAATGGACAAGTCTCGAGCCGCAACTCGAGCCCTTCGAGCTTCCAGTACGGCTCAACTTGACCCACCATCCTTCAAGACATGTGGAGAACTGGCGTCAAGACTCTACTCTGTCCTAGCAACAAAGTGGTGGAACAAACTCTCAAACAGTCAAACAGCAGAGTCCCTCACAGTCTTCAAACACAGACTGAAGACCATCTCTTTGTGGAGCACTTAAGTGAGCAACAGTTTGTAATATTTATTGTAACTTTTATGATACTGTAACACTTAAATTATACACAGTCCAAAAAACATGGAGGTCAGGTGAATTGGGAATTTTAAATGGTCTTAGGGATAATGATTTTCATTTGCAGTGCAGAAAACTTCTGTCAGACCTTCTTGTCTGTCAGTTCACAGACCTGCATTACTGGGCTATCTTGGTCAAACCACTTTATGAGCTGAAAGGTGTGATAACACACTCACATGCCACTGTCCTAATGTCCTATTGGTCAAATGCTACACTGCCCTGAAATCATTTGCATACACTAACTTGCTCTTTCTCTCTCTCTCTTTCTGTTTACTATGACTTACAACACTAAAGAATACAGCTGGATCAACTATATACTGTACATTATATTCACAATCATCATCATATTATATTACATCACCTCTCTCTCTCTCTCTCTCTCTCTCTCTCTCTCTCTCTCTCTCTCTCTCTCTCTCTCTCTCTCTCTCTCTCTCTCTCTCTCTCTCTCTCTCTCTCTCTCTCTCTCTCTCTCTCTGATGGCTCCTTTGAGGATCATTCTCGTTACTCTTCTCCTGTGGGCAGGATTACGTGTGTCAGGAGCTACAGTCTCTGACAGCTTTAAAGAATGCAGCCAGTTCCTCTACATGCATACCCCACCCACTGGCATCCGAGGGGGCAACCTAAAGAAGATATGCCAATGCTATGGAGACAAACCACGCTATGCCACCCTGTATGACCGCAGCCAGCGCCTGGCTCTCTATTCAGCCTACACATTCAAGAAATCAGATGGTCAGAGGAGGATGGACACTCCCTGGATGTATGAACCACAGGTAGAAGAAACACACTTTGTTGTGCTTTACTGTAGTCATCATCTGGAATTTAATATGTGGGGGGAAAAAGCCTAATACACAGAGAACTGCATTAGTCCCATTTGCCAGCCTATTTAAGTTATGGAAAATTCAATTCTCCAAAGTGCAACTACAATAGAATAAGATTTGTTTCTACTGTACAGATTAGTTTAATGGTGAATATTTAGTGGATGTTATTGGATATGCACTAATTTAACTAGGGTGACCAGACATCCTCTTTTACCTGGACTTGTCCTCTTTTTGAGACGTATAAAAACTGTCCGGGTGGAATTTCACAAACGTCTGGGATTTTGTTTAATTAGAGCTTATATCAAATTTTGAGAAGCGTTTCATTCACAAACTAGTCTCGTCCCCTCCCTCCTTACTCTGTTCAGTTCACTTGAGTGAGAAGGGGGCGTGGTGAAGTAGCCTGAGACTTTAGGATTGCATGGCTGACTGTAGAGCTACTGTTACTGGTCGATAGTCTTCTCTGTAAACATGTCATTGGTCAGTCTGCACCGAAGTAGTACTTGTTTACGACAGGCAAAGCACATGTACCCACCCGCACCTCGTGAGAGCTTAGTGTCTGTGTGTTTCAAACGGTTAACCACCACCAAAGCTGCAGGTCACTGGACTGCACATCTGACTTGTTAAGAAAGGTTTTCACTGATTCCTCAACAGCTCAAAACCTCTCAAGTGCTCCAGCAAAGACAGAACCCATTGTAAATGCCGTGTCAGCCCCACATTTAGTGTATTTTTCTGCATGTTCTGCAACGAATTTGCAAGTTCTCCCACTTAGAAATCATGGAGGACTCTGAAATTTTCATCTTAGGTGCATGTCCACTGTGAGAGACATAATCTAAAAGAAAAAAATCCGGAAATCACAATGTATGATTTTTTAATCATTTATTTGTGTGTTACTGCTGCAAATAAGTATTTGAACACCTGTGAAAATCAATGTTAATATTTGGTACAGTAGCCTTTACAGAGGTCAAACATTTCCTGTAGTTTTTAACCAGGTTTGCACACACTGCAGCAGGGATTGTGGCCCATTCCTCCACACAGATCTTCTCCAGATCAGTCAGGTTTCTGGGATGTCGCTGAGAAACACGGAGTTTGAGCTCCCTCCAAAGATTTTCTATAGGGTTTAGGTCTGGAGACTGGCTAGGCCACTCCAGAACCTTGATATGCTTCTTACAGAGCCACTCCTTGGTTATCCTGGCTGTGTGCTTTGGGTCATTGTCATGTTGGAAGACCCAGCCACAACCCATCTTCAATGCTCTAACTGAGGGAAGGAGGTTGTTCCCCAAAATCTCCCAATACATGGCCCCAGTCATCCTCTCCTTAATACAGTGCAGTTGTCCTGTCCCATGTGCAGAAAAGCATCCCCAAAACATAATGCTTCCACCCTCATGCTTCACAGTTGGGATGGTGTTTTTGGGATGGTACTCATCATTCTTCGTCCTCCAAACACGGCGAGTGGAATTAAGACCAAAAAGTTCTATTTTGGTCTCATCTGACCACAGCACTTTCACCCATGACTCCTCTGGATCATCCAAATGGTCGTGGGCAGACTTAAGACGGGCCTGGACATGTGCTGATTTAAGTAGGGGAACCTTCCTTGCCATGCATGACTTTAAACCATGACGTCTTAGTGTATTAGCCACAGTAACCTTGGAAACAGTGGTGCCAGCTCTCTTCAGGTCATTATCCAGCTCCACCCGTGTTGTTCTCGGCTGATTCCTCACCTCTTTTAGGATCATTGATACAGCACGAGGTGAGATCTTGCATGGAGCCCAAGTCTGAGGGAGATTGACAGTCATGTTTAGCTTCTTCCATTTTCTAATTGCTCCAACAGTTGATCTTGTTTCACCAAGCTGCTTGGCAATTGCCCCGTAGCTCTTTTCAGCCTTGAGAAGGTTTACAATCTTGTTTCTGGTGTCTTTGGACAGCTCTTTGGTCTTAGCCATGTTAGTAGTTGGGAGTCTTACTGATTGTGTGGGGTGGGCAGGTGTCTTTATGCAGCTATCGACCTAAAATAAGTGCTTCTAATTTAGAATAATAAGTGGAGTGGAGGTGGACTTTTTAGAGGTGGACTAACAGGTCTTTGAGGGCCAGAATATTTGCTGATTGGCAGGTGTTCAAATACTTATTTGCAGCAGTAACACACAAATAAATAATGAAAAAATCATACATTGTGATTTCTGGATTTTTTCTTTTAGATTATGTCTCTCACAGTGGACATGCACCTAAGATGAAAATGTCAGACCCCTCCATGATTTCTAAGTGGGAGAACTTGCAAATTCGCAGGGTGTTCAAATACTTATTTTCCTCACTGTATATCACACAGAGAAAGAGTGAGTGAGAGAGAGAGAGAGTGAGAGAGAGAGAGAGAGAGTGAGAGACAGAGTAGTTTTAGACTGTAAAAAATGTTTACAATACTGTTGTTGAATTATTAACTTTACTTTATTTAATTTAACTTTACGTAAACATAAATGTTGTCAGGATTTCATTAAAATGTACAGTTAATGTATAAGACACTATGTGTGCTATTTTGACATCCATACATTTTATATTCAATAACTCTTTTGATTACAATACATTACTGTGAATAAAACAGGCAGACACAGTATTAAAAATATTTACATTAAAAACTGAGTTGCCAGAATTTTACTGTAATAAATGTAGCGCAGTGTGTCCTACTTTTACATTCTATGCCACTTTGGGTGGAAACTGAAGTGCTCAGAGGAAACCCACACACACAGGGAGAACATGGAAAAACCATCAACATGGGGAGTCAAACCCAAGACCCCAGCACTGAGAGGCAAACATGTTAAACACCAAGCCACCATGCTGTAAAAAGATATTAGTACTGCTGGTTTTACAGTTAAGGTTGACATTTTATTGTGTTTTTACTGTATAAATGTAACTTTGGAATAATGTATTTCTTTAGAGAGAAAAAATTGTGTTTGGGCTGATTATGTACAGTGTATCACAATAGTGAGTACACCCCTCACATTTCTGCAGATATTTAAGTATATCTTTTCATGGTACTACACTGATAAAATGACACTTTGACACGTAGTCTGTGTTGAACATACCTACTCCCCATGCACACCTGAGACCTAGTACCACTAACGAGTCACATGATATTTTGGAGGGAAAATGACAAGCAGTGCTCCATTTGGACATTTAGGGGTGTAGTCTCTTAGGGGTGTACTCACTTTTGTTGCCGGTGGTTTAGACATTATTGGCTGTATATTGAGTTATTTTGAGGGAAGAATAAATTTACACTGTTATATAAGCTGCACACAGACTACTTTTCATTGTGTCAAACAGAAATAATTGGTCGTGCTCTCTCTGGGCATGTAAGGTGTAACTCTCTCCCCAGCGATACTAAGTAATGTCGGCTGACTCAGGCATCTGCCAGGTGATCCATCAGAACTGGGGATCCTGAGCTTTCTTCCGAGTGCATTGGCTGCCCAGCGGCGATGTATCAGCAGCAGCTTGAACAGAGGTGGTGGCTTGACATGCATCAGAGGAGGCCTGTGTTAGTCTGCACCCTCATAGAGTCAGAGACATTACAAGTGATAGTGAGAGACAATGAATGGGTGGGATGATTGGCTACTTTAACACTGGGAGCACTTATTTTGGCTTTATTGCCGGCTCTGGAGCACCGGACACTGGAGGCTGCATGGAGAGTTAGCCATTAGCTTAGCACTCAGGATACGACTCAGAAACCCGGGAGTGGGCTACTCAAATGGCTGGTTTATTTACACACACACAGATCATATAGTGCCAGGTCGCACGGCTGCTAACGTTCGGTCATACATGAAAGAAGATAGCATTTACCAGGAACTCCGTAGTAGTGTTACTGGCTGCAGTAGAGATTAACTCAGGGAGAGGCCGCAGCTACAGCAGCGGTCCGCCCTCTTGAACTCTACACACTCAACTCACTACTCCCAGACTCCTTAGAATACTTGGAACATATACATTCTCTTAAAGGGGCAGCTTAGCTGTAACTGTTAAACTACCATTGGGGAAAAGTGGGTAAAATGTTTTTTAAATAATAATATTAAGTTATATATGATAATGGGCCATTTCTTGAATGTTTGACTATACACATTTCTGATTCTCCATCCTCCAGCTAGCTTCTGAAGAGGAGAGTGGAAACATGCAAACACTGCCCCCTAGTGACAAGACTGACCGACTGATTGAGGAGAGCCAGGCTGTATTAGAGGACTACGTTGATGCAGTGGAGTATGAACGTGGTCCATTGAACCCAGACCAGCACCAGGCTGATAATCAGGACAAAGCTGCTACCTACACACTAACTAACGTGGTGCCTCAGATCACTGACTTCATGGAGGGTTCGTGGACAGCATACACAGACAAAATAAGACGACGGCTCAACAACTTCTGTCGAGGGGTTTCGTACGTGGTCACTGGGGTGACCCTTTCTAGTCTTTTGATCCATAGAGGTGGCCAGGAACGCATGGCCATTCCTAAACACCTGTGGTCAGCTTACTGCTGCCCTCGGTATGACCGTAACTCACCGTACGAAGTGAGATATATGTTTCCTACCTATGCAGCATATGGACTCAACGAGGCAGTGGGCCACAGTGTTGTGGAGGTGCCTTTAAAGACACTGGAGAACTTTCTGAAGAACCAAACAGGAATGGACAAAAATTTGAGCATATTCCTTAAAGGCTGCATCTCAGAGAATAAATACAAAAAGAAGAAATGAAGGAAATATTCAATGTTAGTGTTTTTACTGTTTACATTTCAGGTTAACCTCTAACCACCGGTGGTTCCTAGCTCACATTTTTTGCATTCAACAGTTCATAACTTTCATATTGTATTAGATAGATACAAGCTGAAAGTGTCATATGAAAGCTATAGCTCTCCTCTTCCCAGTAGAGTATGTAAAAATTTATGTAAATATTGATACATCTAATGAGGAATTTGCTTCAAATAAAATATGTGCCCAAAACTAAAATGCAGAAATATGAATATGATTATGATTTTTTGTAATTTTATGATAAACTAAATTTCATTGTGTATAAATCATACTTCATATGAAAGAGTTGATTCTCAGGATTATGAGAAAAATAGCTATTAAACTGTCAAGTGTTCATAATTATTTTATTTATAGGAAGTATCTGTAATTCATAACGACTGATTTAGAAATCAAAAAACATTTACACTATTACTGCTAAAAGTCCATTTTTTCTCATATGTATTATCCTGGAAATACTTAATTCCTGTGGTTGTTCTAAAACTGTAAAGCCCTCATTTTTCTGTCTGCGATGAAGAAAAAAATAAGGACTTGAAAGTGCTCTTATTTTGAATCTTGTCAAATTTTCCTTCAGACGTCATGTGACATTAACGCAACTTGATTGGCCAGCTCCGGGACAGTCTGAGGTTTAATATTGTCACTCGATCATGTCAGCCTATCAGAGGCTTTAAAATTTAAATCCCCTGGCAGCCCACGTAGCTTGATTAGTGACGACAGAGCATATATTTGCCATTTTTTTGTGGATTTTCAGCCATGAGTTGTTTAATTTATGAAAGAAAGTAAGTTTATACACTGTTGGGGAAGTTTTGGTTGAACTACATTGTCAAAATGATCTTTTATTGTTATGATATTTAAACTGTAAAACAGCATGTAAACAAACCATCTGTATGACCTGCTCTGCCGCTCGGGCTGTCGGTTTCTGATGATCAAACTACTGAATTGTGTGACATGTCTTAGCTCTGACAGTAACATATTAACAGTTAAAAGCTGTTTCAAGCTTAGAAAATTATTTTATGGTTTAGGGTTAGGGTTAGCATTTTGACAAGGTGTAAAGCCCAGTTATGCTAAAAGGTGACCTGGTATGACCTTTATGCTATAATAGGTGTCTGACTGATCTGTCAAAAAAAAAATGATTAAAACCATGATTAAAAAAATCAATTTTTCTTTTAGTTTGAAGGGTCCTTGAACAAAAAACACCAACAGTTTGCATTTATTTCGTGCAGTTAAGGAGCAATAATCCTTAAAAATTGGCCATGAAAGTTCAGACAAAAATGAAAAAATATCCTGGAGTGTGAGGTTAAATTAACCCATTAATCTCCAGAAACCCAGTGTAAGGTCCAGACATGTATTCCTCATTAACTAAATACCCTACATAGCAACGTCATTAGAGATACTGAATAATTAACTGCAGTTACTGACTATTAAGCCTAGACTTTATAGAGTTAAATAAGAAGATGCCAATAGAACATGATAATAAGGAACAAGTGGATACTTATTGTACCTGTTTATTTTAAAGTAAAACAGTATTTTAGTCTCATTATGTCCTGAAGTATTGTAAGTGGAGTGCTGTAAAAAAGAGATAAAGTCTCAGCTACAAACCAAAGACTTTGAACGTTGTAAAGTTATAAGGCTGCTGTAAATGAACTGTAAATAAAGGCACCCATGTCATTTCCATTCTTATCATCTTTGCAGCACAATGAAGCTGTGTTTTATATAGAGTACTACCACTACTCCTTCAGCTCACTTTTAGCTCAGTAAGTTAATACAGTCTTAAAACTATACTAGACTCTAAACTACGTGTATTGAGGACATTTGTCCTTGGAGCTCTGCTGCTGTGATTGGTGTAACATTCTGCAAATAAAACTGAGTCTGAGGCTTTTAGGGTGCTTGTTGTTTTTGGAACTTCTTGGAAAATTTTTGCTATAGATCTGCAAATACTGTCTAATAGGCCACAAATGTTGATGCTGTTTGTGTTTTTGCCATTTGGATCAATAGATATGGTTCTAGACAGCTCTGAGAAATAACTTTCATTAAAATATATATATTTCTTATTTTATTAAGTGTCGTCCTGACCACAAACGTATATATGAGTGAGTGAATGTTACACTTTCTAATATAATAAAAGTCTAATCAACAATGTTTTACAGTCAGCACAATGCATTTACACACTTAGAACTCAACTAAACACAGCGGTAAGAAGCGGCAGCCAAGTGACCGTCCACCTGGAGGACTGCATCAGTCACCCAGGACTGAGTGCCTACCATGTCTAGGCATACACACATACATTCATACACAGACATATACATTCATTCACACACACCAGGATCATTTAGAGTCAATTCACCTCATGTCCATGTTTTTGGACTGTGGGAGGAAACCAGAGTACCCAAAGGAAACCCACACAGACACGGGGAGAACATGGAAACTCCATCTAGATGGGGACTTGAAACCAAAACCTCAGCGCTGAGAGGCAAACGTGCTAAGCACCAAACCACCTGTTAATAGAATTACTGTCTAATGTAAACTGAAAGACATGTATGTATGTATGAATGTATGTATGTACTGTGACGTCTTTGTGAAGGAGAATCCGTTCGCTTTAGACAACGAAATACCGACACCAGCTCCAATAGCAGCAGCACAGGCAGTGAGGGATGATATACAGCGGGCGTGAACTCTCACAAACACCTCCTATCCAACTGAACCGTATTTACAGTGAAAGTCTCTCGCTTACAGAGAGCAGTGCCTTCCGCGCGTCAACAGCCCAACGGGCCAGTAGCGCTACAATATGTTTAAATACTATACAGATCACTTGTGATGTCACTGCTCTTTCACATTTATCTGTATTTTCCTCCTGTTTTATGACACACACACACACACACAAACTCTCACACACACACACACACACACGCACACACACACACACACACACACAAAATACGAATTTGGGGTGATAGCAGTGTAGAACTGCCAGAGTGACTTGATGGGTCACTAAAAATTCAGAAGTCAAAGCTTGCAGGTGATTCGGCGAGGAGGAGGAGGGCGGGCACTTGTTTTGAAAAACTGACAAGATTAACGGATGAGACTAACGGACAACACTAACATTAGATAGAAACAACCGACACACTTGAACTGGTAAGTGAAATAATAATTTATATATAAAAACAAAAATGTTTGTTTGAGTGAAGTTTAGAGAAGCTAATCATTTACATGGTTAAGTTTCCAGCAGCTAATGTTCAGGCCAAGTTAGCTTGTCAATGTTAGCCTAGCTAGTATGTTGTAGTGGAGCAGCTGAGTTAAACAGGATTTCTGAGGCTCAAACTGGGTTTGTAATGTGAATTGGTCTGTTTGAATGGCACAGACAGGTGGTGTGTGTCGTTTTTTTTAGGGTAACATTAAGCTGAAGCTAGGTTTCCCTTAAAAATTCTCACACAAAATTAACTTGTCAGTGTTAGCCTAGCTAGCATGTTGTAGGCTACTGATAGGCCAGTGCTGTGTTCCTAACTGATGCATTACAGCAGGTGCTTGTTTGTTGTGGTCCAATATTTAAAATGCACCAGTGGACCTGCACTGTACAGTGGCGGCTATTCAGCTTCTTCTTACAGGAGAGACTCTCAATCTCTCACAGTGAGCTGTGATTTCTTGGTTTTACTTAAGTATTTACTTAAGTAGGATCATGTACTGAACCCTAACCATAACTGAAGCCATATTTCCAATAAGAAATAATGTAAATCCAATTAATCCATTCCAGACACTCCAGAATACATTTTAGAATAACTAGTTTTACATACAGAAAACAATGATAAATAAATAAAAAAGACTAATGAAATGGATAAATTTACATTTATTAACATGAGGGCCATATAGTGGTTATGAAGCAGTTATTAAGCCGTCATTAATAAGTCAGTAATGAGCGCAGCAAGGTGGTTATGAAGCAGGTCTGTGTGTGTGTGTGTGTGTGTGCGTGTAGTGCAGGTGCTAGCAATTTGGGTGCCATATAACGCCTTAAGCACAAATTATTAACAATAATTCAGTTTTTCTCAGTGCCTTTATTTCCAAAATAACTTCTCAATATTAATGTTTTGAAAATAGTTTAAAATAAGTAAGAGGAAATATTTAAATCTTGATAAAACCCTATTTTTGCCACATGGTATCGTCGTCAATCAACAGGAATTTTCCCATGCACAAAAATTGTATTTTGTCTGATTTTTGTTCATTAAGTCTCCAAAACAAATGGCCCAGTGATTGCATTAAAAAATCTTATTGGCTGTTTCTTACACATCTTCACATTAATGTCCTTTCAACCACCAGAAAAAGATGTCTTTTCACCTTTCACTTTCAACCTAAACTGGACGTCTTCACATAAACGTCTTTTCAACCACTAGAAAAAGACGTCTTTTCACCTTTCAGTTTCAACTAAAATGGAACAAAACAGCCTGGATGTTTTTTCAATGTATTTTTAACGACATAGTGCTGGGGGGAATATTATATTATTTTCATTTTTAGCATAATTATATGACTACAGTTAGAACAAAACCTTTAAAAAAAAAAAAAAAAAAAGTTAATCTCAAAAAATTTACTTTGTCATTTCTGTTGTTCCAGTTACCAGGAATTTTTTCACACCATTTAAAGTTCAGCTGGCATTTTCAAGTGATGCAAAAAAGTGAAAAACATCAAAAACAGAAATACAACATTTTGTCCTGACAGCAACAGTATTATTCAAGGAAATTATGTAAATATTTACTAGTGTGTCTACTAGAATAGGAAAAAGCTTTATATAAAAAATATTTAAAGCTTTAAAAAAAAAAAGTCTTTTACACTAAGATATCCCCACCAGCTTTGGCAGAGTTTGTGAGACATCATTTTGGGGAAATGTCAGGAGTATAGTAAGAGCTAAATTGAACCATAGCAATAGTAAATGCATGTAAAGTTCTATCAAATTATACTTAGTAGCCTTAATATTAAAGTTATTTATCATGTACATGATGTCCTAGTTAAGCTCAGCATATTATCATGAAAACGTTCATTTGAGTTTATATTTTAAAGGTAAACTGTCAAATAATTTATAATAATTAGACATAACATGACATATCACAGGTTTTTTTGTTTTAATGTTGAAGTCTTATAGCTCAAGAAAATCAGAATATCCAATTATTAGAATATTTCATTAAGAGTTTAAGTAAATTACTATTCAAACAGTATCAAAATAAAAAAGGCACTTTCCATGTAATATAAAATATATGATATAAAATAAATGATAGTTTACCTTTTTTAAATTAAATTATGATAAATTTACTTTTTCATTGTCATTTTTTAGATGGACTAATATATCAACTACATTTTGTGCATCACTTTTGTTTTAAGATTAGAAATAAAATGTTACAGACAGATGTAAAAAGTCACCGGTTCTATCTCTGGGCAGGTCATGACAGAAGTGCCCTTGAGCTAGGTACCTAACCCCTATTTGTAAGTCACTGTGGATAACAGCGTCTGCTAAATGCCTCAAATATAAATGTAAATGAGAACGTTATATCATATTATAAAAAATGTATTACCTAGACTCCTCCTTTCTTTGCCTTCTCTCTTTCTGAAGCTCTCTATGCCACTCCTCTCAGCACTTTCTCTACATCACTTCTGAGTAGTGAGCACAGGGAGATGTTTTCTCTTTCTCCTTTCTCTGCTCTGCTCATCTTCTACTCTCTCTCTTCTCTCAGTGAAGCCAGTGTGGATGAAACTTTCAGGGAGTGCTCTCGCTTCCTGTACCACCAGAAGCCCCCCCAGGGTCTTCAGCTAGAGGGTTTGCATACTATCTGCCAGCGTTATAAAGGTGAGCCACGCTATGTGACCCTGTACGATTCTGCCCATCGCATACCTCTCTACTCGGCCTATACGTTTAAAGGCTCCAGTGGAGAGAAGATGGACAACTCTCCCTGGATGTATGAGCCACAGGTAATTTATACCTCAATGATTTTGGCATTGCTTTCCATAGAGCTACTGAATAATAATACTTAGGATGTGAACATGCAGGAAAGAATAGTAAAATATATAATGTAACAATTCACATATCATGGCTTAGACAGTAGAGTGAGTTGACACTGTGTTGCTTGATTTGGATTTTCTTATCTTCTTTTTATGGCTAATAACTCTCTCTCTCTCAGCTCTCCAGTGGTTCTAAAACAGGGAACATGCAGCCGCTTCCTCAAGCTGGAGCTGATCAGCATTTGGAGGAATCTCAGGCTGTATTAGCTGACTACACTAATGCTTTAAGCTATGAGCGAGGCCAGTTGACCCCAGACCAGCACCAGTCCAGCCCAGCAGACAAAGCTGCCACCTACACCCTGACCAACGTGGTGCCCATGAGCAAAGAATTCTTCCAAAACCACTGGGAGCTCTACCTGGACACCATCCGCCAGCGCCTCAACAACTACTGCCTTGGCACGGCCTACTTGGTGACTGGAATCACCATGGCTGGACACACTATACGAAGAAACAATGTCAACCGAGTGACCATTCCTAAATACATTTGGTCTGCTTATTGTTGCCCAGAATTTGACCCTGGCATGCCGTATAACATCCACTATAAATTTCCCTCTTATGCTGCATACGGCCTTAATGATATCATAGATAACTATGTTATTGAGGTTTCAGCTAAAAGGCTGGAAGTACTGATAAAGAGGGAGATGCCAGTGGATCAAAACTTTCAGCTGTTTCATAGAAACTGTTTATGACGGGTGTAAAAGAAACATTTACCTGTTTCCTTTGTTCCTTTCTTAATTTAATTTATTTCTATTAAATCTATTTAATGAAGTGCTAACATGTTAAATCCTCCAATTTCTTGACCTACAAAAATACATTTACTCAGATGTTTTTGAAGTTTGTTAAAAACAAGTGATATGTGGAAGTTGGTGTATTATTATGTGGAATAAAGTAAATCATGCTCGGCTCATTTCCATACTGTCAGCTTCATACTGATTCAGAAACTGGCATGAATCCAACACATCTGTTCAGGCTGACTTTTAACATATGCCATATGTCACATATGAATGTCTGAAAAAGTTTATTATATGCTATTGTTAGCCAGATAATGTAACTAGCAAGCTAGCATGCTAAAATATGCTACTTTCTGTAGGTTGGACATGTACATCATTAATTCAAAGATTTAAGTTGGGACACTTTCTAAAAATGCAATAAAAACCTGAAATCTGTCATTTGTTCATTCACTTGAACCTTTATTTTACATACAAACATACAAAGAAAATATTTTCAGTGTTTTCAATGACAAACAGTTCAGTTTGTGAAATATAAACAAATTTAGAAATTAACATCTAAGCTTTAATTTAAGTGCCTTTATCTGGTAGGAAAAAAATTACACATTAAGAAATAAATTTTTTGAATGAAATCATGTGTGCCACAATTATTGGCACCCCGGGTGTTAGTACTTTGTACAACCTCCTTTTGCTAAAAAGACAGCACTTAATCTTCTCCTATAACTCTTCACAAGATGGGAGAATACAGAAAGAGGCATCTTCGATCATTCCTCTTTGCACAACCTCTCTAAATCGTCCAGAGTCCTGGGTCTTCTCCTATGCATTCTCCTCTTCAGCTCACCCCACAGGTTTTCTATTGGGTTGAGGTCTGGGGACTAAGATGGCCATGATAGGAGCTTGATTTTGTGCCATGTAAACCATTTTTGAGTAGATTTGGCCACATGTTTAGGGTCATTATCTTGCTGAAAGACCCAGTGATGACCCATCTTCAGCTTTCGGGCAGAGGCCACCAGATTCTGATTCAAAATGTCCAGATATTTCACAGAGTTTATGATCCCATGTATCCTTACAAGGTTCCCAGGTCCTTTGGAGTAGAAATAGGCCCACAGCATCACCAATCCTCCCCCATACTTAACAGTGGGCATGAGGTGTTTTTCAGCGTACTCATCCTTGGTGTTACGCTTACAGTGTTTGTTGCCAAAAAGCTCTATTTTGGTCTCATCTGACCAAAGCATGAGGTCCCACTTAATATCCCAGTACCACTTGGCAAACTCCACCCATTTAAGCGTATGAGTATAACTCAGAAAAGGCTTTATCCATGCATGCCTCCCAAACAGCTTGTTGGCATGTAGATAGTGCCTGATGGTTGTTTGGGAGACCTCATAACCCCAAGATGCTACCATTTGATTCAATTCTCTTACAGTGAGCTTTAGAGAACTTTTTACTTTTCTTACCTTCCTTCTCACTGTGCATGGTGGCAAGATACACTTGCATCCCCTTCCAGGTTTGTTTGTCACAGTTCTAGATGTTTTGAATGTTTTGATGATTGCTCTGAGTGTAGATAAGGACATCTGCAGGTGAGTGGCTATTTTCTTGTAGCTATTGCCTGATTTATTATGCTGAATTTCCCGCAAGAGATTAATAAAGTATCTATCTATCTATCAATCACATCTGCTTTACTTGAATAGTGTCTTCTCTTGTCTTTCCCATGTTTAAGAGTGAGTAAAAGAAATAGGCCTTTGTGTGATGCCATATTTATACCCCAGGGAATCAGAAAATTATTCATTACTAATTAAAGGTTCCTAGATACTTTGATCCAATTTATAAACTACAGTAGAAATGACAAAAATGGTTCAAATACATTTATTTCCAAGAAATTGTTAAGGGTGTCAATAATTGTGGAACAGGTCATTTTATGGGAAATAATTATTTCTTAGTCAGGATTTTCTTCTTTTTTTTCACTTGAGTTGAAGGTTACTTTTTACTAAACTTCTTCAGAGTGAGATTATTCTTCTGCAATAAAAAATGTATTTATTTTAAGGCTTTTAACACATTTTAACTAAGGGTGCCAATAATTATGGAGGGCACTGTATGTGAATGTACCACTGAGGCTTATATCAAAACATGGATGTAAAATTAATACAAATATAAAAAATATGTAAAATATTTTAAAAAAAGATTTTAAAAAATTAAAAATAAAATAGACATATGCTGCCATCAAGACAATGTCTTTACCCAGGAGCACCATGTTTCTGCATGACAATGCCAGGTTTCACTCTGCCTGACTTTTAACAACATGGCTTTGTAGACATAGAGTATATGTGCTTGACTGGCCTGCCTGCAGTCCAAATCTTCTTTTTTTTTTTTGGTAAATAAACATTCAAGTGAATTAACAAATTACATAGTTCAGTTTAATTACACTTTTAGAAAATGTCCCATGTAACTGTCTTAGAAGACATGATTTA
The DNA here is from genome assembly GCA_036984385.1 of Crenuchus spilurus. Lineage (NCBI taxonomy): Eukaryota > Metazoa > Chordata > Actinopteri > Characiformes > Crenuchidae > Crenuchus > Crenuchus spilurus. The sequence goes on from BRDA01090444.1 coordinate 18,625, forward strand.
TGAAATGTTTATTTTTTGTTTGTCAGAATTTCACAATTTGATTTCAAAGCCAGTAAAATATATAAAATGGTGTTGATAATAATGCTTTTATATCTGTTAGTAAAAAACTTTTGAAGATTTTTATTTTAACTTAAAAGGGTAAAGGTCATGACATCATTTCTGTTCAGAACATTTCCGTTGGCATTGAGGGTTTGATCCAGCGAGGAAGCAGAGACAGACTTGTTGCACAATAAATTAGAAAATTCTACATGTGGTCCAAGAGGTGCACACGGTAATGTTAATCTTTGGTTTCAAATGGTCTCATTGTATTTGAGTTCATCACTTTGGTTGTGCTAATGCATCAAACTTATGTAGTAATAGACACTACTGAGAGAGACTCTAAATGACTGAAAATGTGTATATGTTGAACCAATTATTCTGTTTTTTGTAGTTTTCACGGTGTCTGAAGAGAGAGAGAGAGAGAGAGAGAGAGAGAGAGAGAGAGAGAGAGAGAGAGAGAATAAATCTTCAAAAGACATCTGTATGAGTCGTGGCCATTATTTTGTTGGATCAGTGTAGCTATATCCCAACTTTTCTGGAAATGCGGTTTATAGTTATAATAAGAAATCACATTTTTTGACTTTTGAAGACATAGAAACAGTTAAGTTACAGTGACAATAAAAAAATGGAGCAACTGTACTTTTATAAAGTATGTAAATAAATAAAAGTCAAAGGTGAAAGTCTGTTCATGTATAAAAGTAAAATGTGGAAATAGGAAACATTTCATTTTCATTACATTTCCACATGTACAGTTGCTGTAAACAGACCTTGCAGCTGCAAGATCTAAAACTATGCCTAGAAAAGTTGCACTCTATGATGGAGCTTGCACGATATTCTTCCATTTCATTGTGAGGCCCATAGTGTGTATGTTCAAGCTTTTGTCTGTCCTACACTGTTTACTGCACAAACTAGCCAGATGTTCAGATAGGGAGTACATTGAGTCCACGTGCGAAGCCCTGAATACACATTGTGACAACTCTTGGAGTCAGAGAAAGGCTGAATGTGAGAACGTGGAATTGAAACACTTTTTGGAACATTTTGCACTGAAAGATTTACTCCTTAACCTCTTAATTTGTTCAAAACCTGCTGACAGGCCCTAGATTCCAATAATCTCTCACATAATTGAAGAATATATCAGCCAGCTTGGATTGTTTTCATGTCAATGTTTTCATGTAAGCAGAATAATTTCATTTCAATCAACATCTTTCCATGTCAAACCATATCATATCAAACAATGTCCACCTAGCAAAACATCACAGTCTGTCTTCAGAAATGAGTAATGAGAAGGTCAGCTGGAGTCAAAGGATCCTTTCTGCTTTGCATGCTAGAGTAGATTACAGCAGAATGAAGGTGTTATATGAATGTACCATTATTCATTTGTAGTAGGTTCAGACCTGGAGTAAGAGAGTGTGAGGATAGGCAGCTCAGAGAGAGACCACACTACAAAACTATCTTTGAGAATTTAGATCCCCTCAGTTCTGAGATCTTGGTTTTCACATCATGGTAAATCTCTGGCCACATGGTTTGTTCAAAACTGTTGTTGCATTGCTTCTTGTTGGATTGCCGGTGAGAGCTACAGTGGAGCAGACTCTGTCTCCAGAATGTCGTGAGTTCCTGTACATGGGCGCAGCCCCGGTGGGGCTGGAGGACCACTCGCTGGTTAAAATCTGCCAGCATTACAACAATAAACCCTGCTATGTCACTCTGTACAACACCAAAGACCACGTGCCAGTCTACTCTGCCTACACGTTCAAGCGTTCTGACGGGGAGAAGAAGGTAGATGTGCCTTGGATGTATGAGCCTCAGGTGAGTGAGATATTTCATTGAATGGTAGACTAACCACTGCTTGTTCTCTACACTAAAGCATGTTCTTCAATAAGTCAGTGAGGCAGTATTGTCCCAGCAGACACCTGTTCAGAAATCTAAATACCGCTTGTTCTGCTTGGTACAATGTGTCATCTAACATTACACTACAAAATGTGATATAAACCACCATACGCTAAAACATAAAGGTGCTAGAAGGGTTCTTTGTCTCTCTAAAGAACCTTGGTAAATGAGATGAAGGTGAAGAACCATTGACGAAGCTCCACATGGAGATAATTGTAAAACATTTTCCTAGAACCATTCATGAAGCAGCTAAAGAAGAAGCTTTTTTAAATTGATTAGGCTCACACTGATAACAAATGTTTAACCACTTAATTGCATCTCTTTGTCATTTGTGTCACGCTCTTTCTTTCTCAATGAGAAGCTGTCCACTGCTTCAGACACAGGTGAGATGCAGCAGTTCCCACGGGGTTACATGCACCAGAACTTTGAGGATGCTCAAGCTGTTCTGGAGGACTTTGCCAACGCGGTTCTTTACGAGCGTGGACAACTGAACCCTGATGAGCACCAAGCAACCCCTGATGACAAAGCATCCACCTACACACTGACCAACGTGGTTCCGCAGGTGCGCGAGTTCCACAGAGGCCCATGGAAAAGCCAGGTGCACGTCATCCGCCGCAGACTAAACAACTACTGCAGAGGCACAGCCTACGTGGTCACCGGAATCACCACCTCAGGCAACATGATCCGCAGGCATAACATTGACCGGGTGGCCATCCCCACATACCTGTGGTCAGCCTACTGCTGCATCGACTATGACCACAATGCACCATACGACGAGCGCTATAAATTCCCCGCCTTCGCCCACTATGGACTCAATGACAAAGAAAACAATCAGATACTGGAACTGTCAGTGCCCAAGCTTGAGGAGTTCCTGAAGAAGTCCACTTTTGTTGACAAGAACTTCCAAATATTTGTTGAGGACTGTGTGCCCCCTGGATCATCTTAGTGCAACATCTTAGTATATCATCTGTATAACTCTTAACTCCCTATTTACATGTAGAGAATTGATTGTAAAATTTGTTCATTCATCCATATTAGTGAATGGTATATAACGTAAAATAATACTGAATTAATCTAACACATCAAAAATGAAATATCAATATACAGAAATAATTACACTGGGACATTCAAAATTATATTTTGGTTAGAAAACTGTTTCTGCTTTAGAGTCAGTGCTAAAATTGTAGCACACTTGAATGTTTAATCACTTCATTAAAATTTTGGAATCTGTGGGACTTATTTCACTGTCATTCCCTTAACATTCATTCTTAAACGCATACACAGCTCATACATCAAAAACATTACCATTACCTGTCTGACACTGTTAAACATTACACACATATTACAGAATAACTGGAGACACTGGAGTCATCATAGTTTGATTGTATATATGTGACCACCACAGCTGTTCTTAGCAATATCTAATTTTATTATAGAAATTAAGATTACAGTCTTAATCTAGTGGAATAAGAACATGAGGGTCAAGAAGATGTCTTGTGAGATGTGGGTTATTTTATTATATCACACAAAGACACAAAAAGAGAGAAATCGGTTTGAAATGAACCTTTTAAATGGCCAGACTCCATCAAGAGACTCTCATATAGTCTCTGCTTTAACATCATAATTTAATATTTTGTATTCATTACATAGGAAAGGACATATTTCAGGCCTTTTTTGTTTTAATGTTGATGCTGTTTCGAAATTAAATATAATAATTTGAGATTTTGGGTTTATAAAGTTGTAAATAGAATTGTGTATAAAGTTGGGTTTATAGAGTTTTAAGCCATACTGATCAACATTAAAACACTGAAGGCTATCCATCTTCTTAACTGCTTAATCCTGGTGAGTCCCGCTACCCCTTCATTATGCACTAGGCATTAAATTTCTTTAACTTTATTTTATTAGTTGAGATGCACTTGTACATTTTATATAGAATAAGTAACCTTCACTTCATGGATATGCAGTATTATATTAAACATGCATACCTTTAATTTTAAGGTATATCATCAAAGGTATAATTTGATAGAACTTTACATGCATTTATTAGTGAATAATCAAAAACGCAGCCAGACCCAACAGCCTCTCTGCCCACGTTCTCAATGCCTGTGCAGACCAGCTAGCTCCTGTATTCACCACAATCTTCAACCCATCCCTCTCACAGGATGACGTACCAACCTACTTTAAACAATCTGTCATTGTTCCTGTGCCAAAGAAACCTCAGCCTGACTGCCCTAATGACTACCGACCTATAGCTCTCACATCAGTCATGAAGAAGTGAAGTCATCTTCACTGCCAGACTTCATTGACCCACTACAGTTTGCATATCAGCACAATAATCATCTACAGATGATGCCATCACACACCTGCTGCACACAACACTGACACACTTGGATACCGGGAGGGGTAATTATAAGAAAATGCAATTTATTGACTATTGATTCACCTTCAAGTTGGTAGATCTGTGATTTTACCCTTCCGTGTATACTGGATCTCCAACTTCTTGATGGACAGACCACAAGCGGTGCAGGTAGAGAAACATGTCTCACCCACTCTCCCCCTTAGCACCGGAGCCTTCCTAAGCCCCCTGCTGTACTCACTGTACACTCACGAATGTGTGGCCATTTCCAGCTCTAACACCATCATCAAGTTTGCTGATGACATCGTTGTAGTAGGTCTGATCTCCAATAACAATGAGAGGGCCTATCTGGAGGAGATTAAACACCTGGAGAACTGGTGCCAGGATAATAACCTCCTCCTCAATGTCAGAAAGACAAAAGAGTTAATTGTGGACTGCAGAAGAAAGGAGGAATTACAGAACTGTCTGGATAAATGAAGCTGCAGTGAAAACAGTAGACAGTTTCAGATATGTTGGAGCTCACATCTCACAGGACCTGTCATGGTCCTACAATATCAATTTTGTGGTGAAGAAGCCTTGCCAGCATCTCAAACACCTCAGATGCCTTAGGGACTTCAAGCTGCCCTCCAATGTGCTGCAGAACTTTACATTTACACTGTAGAGAGCATGTTCTCAGCAATCATCACGGCCTGGTTTGGAAACAGCACTCTGCAGGACAGATGGTCCCATAAGAGGGTGGTGTGTTCGGCTGAGAGCATCATCTGACCTGCAGACCCTCTACAACAAGCATTGTTGGACCAAGGCCAAAAAGGTACTGACAGACACCACCTCGACAATGAACTCTTCTTTCTGCTACCACCAGGGAAGTGTTTTTGCACCCTGAAGACCAACACAGAGAGGTTGAGAATGAGCTTCTACTCGCAGGCAATCCCAACTCTAAACTCTGGTCAATAACACAAACACTCACACACTCCCTGGACTACGCAAACACACACGTTTACTATTCAGAAATCCACATACAGTTGTATATTTGCACATTTATATTTATACGTTGCATGTTATCCATATTCTTTTCACATTCCACCAGGATACACATGCTGAGACATAAACATTCACAATGACTGACAATGAAAAGAACACCAGGGGACAATGACGTAAACACTGGGAAGTGAACGAGGGTCAGACGAAGACATGACACTGTGTTTCAATTAAGCTTGTACTGTTTATTTATTTTCCTGACATTTCCCCAAAATCACATCTCATAACCTCTGCCACAATTTAGCAGAAGTGTGATGGAGATACTTTAGCAGTGATCCTCAAAAGAGCCATATTGACAGATCAAAGTCAGGGAGAGAGCCACAATATCACCCCAAGTCACTCAAATAACGGAAAAAAATAAACAACACACCTATGGTCTAAACCTTTACACACTGAATATATTGCTCTAGCTAGCTTATAGAATCGCTGCTGCCATGTAGCCGCCATGCTGCAGGGTTGCCAGGTCCACAAAAATATCCAGCCTAAAGTCAGTCTAAAACCCGCCGTTTAGAAGCTTAAACTAGCCCAGAATATGTCTGTCACACGTTTGAAGCGAATAGCAAAACAACTGTGTACGAGTGTACAACTTAGGATTTTGTTTATAAGGGATTTGTTATCAGTATTGCTATTTATCTTAGTCATTAATAATATGGTAACATGAATGTTTTATTAGTTTTTATAACTATTAAACCGTGAACCTGGCAACTGTGCTCTGCTGTCTCGTGCAGCCTGCTGCTGGAAACAGTGCCTGTGTTGCCAGGTTCCACAGTATCCCCCTTTTTGAACCAACTTTAATTGAGGCAAAATGAGAGGGCGCATTACAGTATATGTCTCTGTAGCATGCTTTAAAAATACTTTGGCTGTGCTGCCGTACTTTCGTAACGACAGCCACCAATAAAGCATGGAGAGCCGCATGTGGCTCGAGAGCCGCGCAATGAGTATCCCTGCTTTAGGGTAAAAGAAATCCAGAAATCAAATACACCTACATATTTTGCCACTTATGCCAGATGTAGCTGATTAGCCAAACAATGTTTGGACACCAAATTTTGTTTCTTTAGTTTAGAATTGGAGCTGCAAGGCTAATATTACTATCAGTAAGAACTAGATCCCAGTAGTCACCTAAATAACCCAATCAAGAGAAATTATTTATTTTGACATTGCTTTAACAGTTTTTCTAAACATTTACTATGTTCATTCATTTAAAAGACATTAAAAAAATATTATCAAAAAGTGAATTTATTTCAGTAATTCAATTCAAAAAGTGAAACTTATATACAGATTCATTACATACAGAGTATCTATTTCAAGTGTTTATTTCTTTTAATCTTGATGATTATGGCCAACAGCTCGTCTGCATTGTTGGGTCTGGTGTTTCTCATCTTCCTCTTGACAACAGCTCATAGAATCTCTGTGGGTTTTAGATCAGGTGAGTTTATTGCCCAGCACAGTGATACTGTGGTTATTAAACCAGGTGTTGGTACTTTTGGCAGTGTGGGCAGGTGCAAACTCCTGCTTGATAATGAAATCCACATCTCCATAAAAGTGGTCAGCAGAGGTAAGCATGAAGTGCTCTAAAATGTCCTAGTTAGGTGGCTGTGCTGACTTTGGACTTGATATAACACATTGGACCAACACCAGCAGATGACATGGCTTCTCAAACCATCACTGATGGTGTAAACTTCACATTAGACCTAAAGCAGCTTGGATTGAGTGTCTCTCCACTCTTCCTCCAGACATTGGGGCCTTGATTTCCAAATTAAATGCAAAATTTACTTTCAGTGATGGTTTGGGGAGCCATGTCATCTTCTGGTGTTGGTCTAGGTTATGTGAACTGGCCAGTCTAAAAATTACCCTGGTTTGGGTGTATGAATATACAGTATGTATGCCCAGATATGAATGACACACTGTCCTGGATGATCCCCCTAGTGCTTGATGCAGTCCTCTAGGTGGATGATCATTTCCAGTCATCTGGTGTGTGGTTGAGTTGTAAGTGTGTAAAGGAATTGTGTTGATTGTAAAGCATATTTGGGTTTCAAAAAGATGCTATATAAGTGTAACATTCATTTATTAATTATTCATTCATTCATTCAAGTCAAGTCAAGTCAAGTCAAGTCAAGTGGCTTTTATTGTCATTACATCTGAGTACAGGTACACAGTGCAATGAAATTACGTTCCTCCGGA
>BRDA01090445.1:0-20592 GCA_036984385.1 Crenuchus spilurus
AACTCCTCCACCACATCCCTAACTCCACCACCATATCCCCAACTCCACCACCATATCCCCAACTCCACCACCATATCCCCAACTCCACCACCATATCCCCAACTCCACCACCATATCCCCAACTCCTCCACCTCACCCCCAACTCCTCCACCTCACCCCCAACTCCTCCACCTCACCCCCAACTTCACCAACTCATCCCCAACTCCACCACCACACCCCCAAATCCTCCACCTCATCCTCATCTGATGTTCATGATCTATAAGCCAAGCTGATCCACATTAACACACAAAAGACTTGAAGTAAATATCACTTTACATGTAATGACTATAAAATGTCACTTTAGCTTTTTTCATTTATGAAAACAAATTACGTTTTTTGCTATATTCTCCTTTTTGGAAGCTAGTACAGCAGAGAAATTTCAAAATAATGGAAAGTATTATACAGATAATCAATAAAAGGAAAGATGTAAAAGAAGAATAGTAAAACTACTATGAATAGTATAATAATAATAATAATAATAATAATAATAATAGTGTGTTCATTGTAATGAAATGTGCTACAAATGTACTTAACTGATACAGTGCTCTGTTTCATATTCAGTGGACCGAGCTGTACCTCAGCTGCAGATGGACATTCAGAAGCATCTGTGTGATGGGAGGAGGGGGGAGAGACTCCGCAGTGGAGTGCAGGTGGTCATAGCAGGATCCACCAACGCGGGCAAAAGCAGCCTTTTCAATATTCTGTGTAAGAAACAGCCTGTTGTACTCCTGCAGTTCAGTGTATTTTATTATTCTTTCATTTTTTGGTGTATTAAATGTCTTTTTCTGTGTGACTGTGGTGCTGGACTCTTATCCCAGCATCCTGTTATGTCTTTATTAGTAGTAATGTGTGATGAGGCTAAGAAAAATGAGCATCCACTGTTTGTAAAAGTGTTTCCTCACTCTTTAAGCCAGTCATTCTCAGCCTGAAGGTGAAATCCTGCCATTGTTTTGTCGCGGGGCTTTGTTTACACTCATCATTTGAGTTGTTCCTGTGTCAGTGTTTAATAGTAAATGTTCGTCTGGGTTAAAGAAAGAGCACAAACTGTGGACCGACTGTGGCCATAAAAGTAAAAATAGCTTTAATACAGTTTCAGTACATTGGTAACTTTATGCATGCTATAGTGTTGAGCCAATAGCCAGCAGGAGGAACCAGCATTAAATATTTCTCTGACACAAATGAACCTGTTCACCATGTTCGGAGATGGAGTTTTTATATATATATACACAGTGGTACCCTACTTACGAGCATCCCCACTAACGAGTATTCCAGGTAACGAGTCGAGATTCTGAATATTTTTGTTCCAGGTAATGAATAAAATTCCAAGTAACGAGTAGCGTAAATTAGTTCAAGTATGCCAACCGCTAGGGGCGCGGCGGTCGTAGCATCCCCTAGATGCTAGCGTAGAAGAAGAGGTCAGTCGTTACCTTTGACCGCTGTCCAGTGAAAGTGAAAGTGCTAGTGAAAGCGACGCAAAGAAAGAAAAAGGTAGTGAACAAGAAAGTTAGATACGTTTTACTTTTACTTTTCATATGATAAGTGTAACCATGCCATACATGTACGCCCGTCCTCTTCTCCGTCAGTCTCCCTCTCCTTAGCGGCCAGCCTACACGAGCACCGTCGTTGTCTAGTTTATGTTTTAAAAACCATTATAAACACATTATTTAGTATATTAAAGTATACTGTATATTGGCCGGCTGACACGGATTAATCAGTTTTACATGTATTCTTATGGGGAAAATGCATCCAGCTAACGAGCAAACCAGCTAATGAGCTCGGCTCCTGCACAGATTAAACTCGTAAGTAGGGTTACCACTGTGTATATAATTGTATTGTTATTATTATTCCAAATTAATATTGAATGGTTTTAATGTTGTGGCACTTCAGTGTATATTCTAGTGTCTACTCAACTACATTTTGTCTTTTTTTTCTGCTCATGTTTGCTAATAATACATTAAACAATGAGACGGGAAACTCGGGAGAAATCTCTGAAAGCTGAAAATCAAAAGATAAACTTTAAAGATTCTCTAATATAAAATATTCTGGTCTAATATCTGATCATTAATAACTGATTGTGGCTGATAATATCGTACTGATCATTTAAGCAAAGGATTTAAATGTAAATAATGTAATGTAAAACATTATGGCCATTGTTGGCTGTTGCAGGTAGTTGCAGAGCTGCCAGCAGGGGATGCTATGGGGTCTAAAAAAAGGAAAATACCCACCATACGAGCTAAAAATAAACTCTGAATCACTGGTTGGCATTAATACAACAGTCAGTTTTTCAGTTTATTATCAAATTATCAGCTGCTGCTATATTGTGCATCCCTACTTTAAACACACCAGGTGATTGTAAGATGTGCACTGTTCTCACATGCACTGACCTTTGAACTTTATTAAAAAAAACAACAGCAGGAGCCTTGAGAGAGTAAAATCAGCCATGCTGTCTCTCTGTTAGGGTGGGTAGATGGCGCTGTCTCCCCTCTCACTGTAATGCTGGCTCAGGTGTCTGTTAGCTGATGTATCAGGGCTGGGGATCCTGCGCTTTCCTCTCTGAGCCTTGGCTGCCCAGTGATGATGTATCAGCAGCAGTAACAGAGGTGGTGACTGACTTCACATGCATCCTATGAGATGTGTGTGCAGACTGTCAGTCTTATGAAAGTGAGGCTGAAAGCAGTGAGAGGTTATCTACATCACGGCTACATAACGGCAGAGTTTTCTGCAAGTCTGGTGAATAATGACAGTAGCAGAGGGTGTGAGGAGGATGTGTGGATATCATCGGGTTTCCTGTCCTGAGTGACCCGCATTCATCAATTCTCTGATTTATTCCTGTTATTGTTTCCAGTCAAGCTCAGACTTGTAGAGCTCAGACTTTATTCTGCTGATGTTAGAACAGATTGTTCGAGACCCTCCAGAGTACCAAACAAGGGCTTCACTGAAGTTGGGTGTTGGTCTTCACCTGGGGACTGTCAGACTTTCAGGCCTGAAGCCTGATGGCATCAGACATAGGTGCCACCTGTGGGAAAATGGATGGAGTGTTTCAGGGATGGAGTGTTTTGAGATATCAGTGTGTATTGGGGCAGCTGGTTGTTCATTGTTTTTTCTGCCATCACAATTATTAAAGAGTTAATCCTGCTTTAGGGGTGGCACGGTGGTTTGGTGGTTAACACGTTCACCTCTCTTGGGTTCGAGTCCCCATCTGGGTGGAGTTTCCATGTTCTCCCCATGTCTGTGTGGGTTTCCTCCCACAGTCCAAAAACATGCAAGTTGGGTGGATTGGGTACTCTAAATTGTGTGTGCGTGTGTGTGTGTGCGCGTTTTTCTGCACCCAGCGATGGATTGGCGCCCTGTCCTGGGCTTAGTTGAATAGTGTAATGCCCTGCCCTGCGCCCAGTGAGGGGGTAGGGGACTAACCACGACCCTGATAAGGATTAAGCGGGTGGGATAAAAGAAGGATGGATGGATAGATGAATTCTGCTTTAGTTAACTGCCTCTGCTGTCCAGTGAATATTTTCTGTGAGCTTTGCTGTGAGGATTTGATTGAATTCAGTTAGTGAAGTCAGGATGGTAGATGATCATTTCCAACTTAAGATCCCCATCAACGCATCCCAAAAGTACTGGATGGATCAGACTGGACAAGCTGTGTGTACATCTGTGTCAATTTAAAACAGCTGAATGTGTTCATTAAAAGTGTTGCCCACAAACGTTTGGACGCTGTATAATATAATATAACTATGTGCTGTTTTTGTCACCGCAGGTCAGCGTCCCGCTGCCATTGTATCACCTGTAGCAGGAACAACCAGGGACGTTGTGGAGACTTCTCTGGACATCGGGGGTTTTCCCATTCTGTTGAGCGACACAGCAGGCTTGAGGGACACGGGTGACTGCGTTGAGCTCGAGGGTGTCCGCCGCGCCCGCCAGACGTAGGCGCCACCTGTGGGAAAATGGGGAGCGCTATAAACAGCAGTGTTTAAATTAAACCCTTTGACGTTTTATAGATGTGACACATTTTATAGATACCCTGCTGAAGGAAATGCACTCTTCACACAAAGGCAGAGGAAGCAATCAGTTTTACAGTTTGTAATTGTTTGTCTCATAAATTTAGACTCAGATACTTTTCCTGTGCCAAGATTTGTTTACTGAAAACGTCCAAAGTTACACTTTGCAATAATAGGCGGTTATGCAATGTCCACATAAGAGCCGCCCAGTTGCATAATATTTTCCCAAAAAAACAACATAGAACACAAACACACAGAGACATGTGCACTCTCGCACAAATCTGACACTACTGCTCACATTGTTTATCTTAACTGCTCAGTGCTGGTCTGGCATTTCTCTAACAGTAGGGGCATCTGAGCTATTGAGGAAATGTGCGTCAGTCAGGCCAGAAAGGTTGTAGGGTGACTATTTGCTTCAGGAAGGAGGTTTAGAGAATAGGCATCCTTTGCTTCCCTGTCTGTGCTTTTCCCCACAGAGACAGACCGATCCTGAAGCTCTTAGATATGTACAGTACCAGTTAGACTTAAACCCTTTAATGCTGCATCAAAAAATTAGACTGTAGTGGAAAAGTTCATTTCATTCAGAAAGTAATATTTCATATTCGGTATATATAGTACAGTGACATGTTTCCTGTATAGCTCATAAAAATCTGAAATACAAAGTCTTTTGTTCAAAGTCTTAAATTATTAGAATATTATTAGACTATTTCTTTTAACTTCTTATTAAAACAGGATCAGGCCCCGAGAGGCTCGGCGGGCTAAGACGCTGACACTATGACCAGAGGATCGCAAGTTTGAATCCCAGTCATGCTGTTTGCCATCAACAATCGGGGCCCAAGAGAGCAAAAATTGGCAGTGCTCTATCTGGGCGGGTAGATGGCGCTCTCTCTCTCTCTCTCTAAATATCACTCTCACATTGCCATGTCCGCTGGCTCAGGCGTCTACTGATTGGTCCATTCAGAGCTCGGAATCCTGCGCTTTCCTCCGGGAGCATTGGCTCCCCGGTGACAGTGTATCAGTGGTAGTTGGAGAGGTTTTGGCTGCATCACATGCAACGGAGGAGGCTTGTGCTTGTCTTCAGCCTCCTAGAGTCAGGGACATTGCAAAAGTCATGGGGAGAGTCCTAACGGAGGAGATGGGCTAATTGGCTACTACTACATTGGGAAGGGAATAAAAATGGGCAAAAACTTAGAAATAAAATGAACAAATAAAAAAACAGGATCAACATAACAAATATGTTACTTTATTAATGAACATGATGGTCAAAATGTTTTTGAGTTAAATGTTGAACACAAGTGAACCTTTTCATAGAGTTCTTATTGTTGGAGATGCACTAAAACAAAAATCAGTGTGAGTTCTTATTTACAGACGTGAGAATTTGAAGTCTGGATCTGGCAACAGGTGACGTTCAGACTTGTACAGGATAAGAAATGATGTATCATGCTTCTGTCTGTAGGGTGGAGCTGGCAGACTTGATACTGGTTCTGATTGACTCAACCCAGCTTCCTCAAGATCACCAGATGATGCCCAGTTTCCTGAGTGGCTACCTAAGGAACGTGCTGCCCACTGCATTGGACCACAAGCAACACTGTTTTCTGATCCTGAACAAAAGTGACCTCCTTCCTCAAGAACACATTAATGTTATCCACAGAGAGCTCGTACAGACATCAGATTTGGCTCCAGTTTGCGTTTTGTCCTGTCATACCCGAGAAGGGCTGGAAGACTTCCTCACATTATTGCAGGAGAGACTAAAGACATTGTAAGTTTGACCACCTGGAACGTACAGTCATATGAGAACATTATGAACAGCCCTGCTTTGGCCCGGGACATCACTGATGTCATGTGACAGAGTTTATCGTATAAATAAGTGTTTAATTCACGCAGTGTCAGAAACCTTATCTTTAAATTAATAATCTAATCTGATTAATTGATGGGCTTTAACCTTCATTAGCTGTTGGCTGTCTTCTGATTGTAACACTTCTTGGCTAATTGTCTGCCAGACTATCACTTTAATTGACACTTTATCTCTTATGTCTCCTCCAGGTGTGGAGACCCGCTGACTGGCAGCCCAAGTCTGACTCAGACCCGTCATCGAGCTCATCTACAGAACTGTGTGGATGCCCTGAATCAGTATGGTCAGTACAGGGATGTAGATCTGGTGCTGGCAGCAGAGGGACTGCGTTTAGGCCTCAGCAGCTTGGGCAGGATCACTGGCAGAGTAGGGGCTGAAGAAATCTTAGATGTCATTTTTAGAGATTTTTGCATTGGGAAATAACCCACAACCATAAAACAGCTGAACTACAGCACCAGAATAAAGGAAAGAAATGTCGTTTCTGACTGTTTGCAAATCTGTTTTTTGTCCTCGCACTCAGAAGCTGAAGTTTATTTTACTCAACATGTCTGAGTTCAGCCCAGAGTGCAAAATATCGGACAGCCAATCAGAACAGAGGACATTTACAATTCAGTCTTACTTATGTTATTGTTTAAAAGTTCAGTTCTATGGCAAAAGATATAAAATAACTTTATTATACATAAAACCTACATGAATGTGAACGTAGATGATGAATGTGTATAAATATAAAATGTACTTTCTGTATCTGTGTGTTTTTAAAGAAGAGTGTTTAGTTCTGCAAGAAACGGTTGTTCTTATAAGATGTAGTTGCATTGATGTGGACTTCAGATATCAGACATTTCTCAGCCTCTTTTAACTCTGTTTCACTTCTGCACATTAGAAAAGGTCATGAATATGACAGCATTTTGGTTTTTCAGGGTTGTGTCTTAAGTTAAAGTGCTGAGAGGGCTTTCTTTAACTGACTGAATGTTCTGGATGATCTTTGGCTGCGTAGGAAGGAGGCAGGCTAATGGCAGTCCCTACTGGTCTTTGTTCTGCTGTCAGCTTGACCTTCATTTAAATATTTATGTTCTTCTGTTGAACTCCTCACCTCCTCTGATGGCAGCGTCTTGTGTGCAGCAGAAAGGAGTTTGACACAGCATGATGTACCCAAACCTCTTCCTACTATTCATCTCACTGACGTCATGCGTGTAGTCCTCTGCTTGACTTAGATTATAAAGGTTCCACAAATCACACCAAGCCATTCAGCCTGTATAGCAGGTGCTGTACTCTGTGATAATGCAGACGTTAAGCTGAATAGCACTGAAAGCTTATTGTTTAGAATGAAGAATAATGTGGGCTTTGGCTTTGCAGAACCAACTGAAAAAAAGTTGCCAGTTCAGCTTAAAATACACTGCTGGTTGTTAAATTGCTACACAGAGACAAACATGAGATACCAACGTGGTTTATTTATCAGATCACTTATTCTACATTTCAATCAATCAAATTTATTTATAAAGCACTTTCTACAACTGATGTCACAAAGCAGCTTTACAGGGTTAGTAATAACAGACATCAAATTATTAATCCCTAATCCCCAGTGAGCAAGCCAACGGTGACAGAGGCAAGGAAAAACTCCCTCAGAGCTGGAGGAAGAAACCTTGGGAGGAACCAGACTCACATGGGGGACCCATCCTCCTCTGGTCTGCTAATTCTAAGTTCGTGATAAACCATGTGATGTTGTTGTAATGTTCAGGTGAACTGATATGGTGACAGTAGTGGGACAGGAATGATGATGATGATAGTGGTAGCAATGATAACAGCCAGAAAGTCCATATGAATTCCAATGTGGGCAGTAGAGAAGGGCATCTGCAGCAGGCCACAGTAGTTGGTCATTGGTGGGCAGCTGATCCAGGGAAGCATCATGCAGAGAATAGTAATCAGGTGGGCAATCACTCACTCGGAAAGAGACAAAAATGGAATTAGTTCTGTTTGGGTTTATAGAGCACAAGGATTATGAGACATAGAGTGTGGCTATTGACTCTGGCAGAACTATCTAGAACAGCCTACCTAAAAGGAGAGAACCAGAAGGTAAACAGGCATGAAAGCTCCCCAAGACACTGGCATCCCTCTGCTCACCGTCAACAAACCTGATTGCGTGAGCAGCGCTATGACAGCCCCAGCATCTCAGTTCACTATAAATCACTATGTCAGTGCACCCCTGGATCTACAACCTTTCTATAATGTAAAGTATTAATTACCAAAAGCCAGATTAAACAGATATGTTTTCAGCCTAGTCTTAAAGGTTGAGACCGTGACTGAGTCCCGAACATTGTCTGGAAGGTTATTCCAAAGATGAGGGGCCATATAAGAGAAGGCTCTTCCCCCCCTTCTGATGATTTCTGAATTCTAGGAACTATCAAGAAGCCAGCACCCTGTGATCTAAGTAAATGAGATGGTTCATAATAGGAAATAAGGTCTTGTAAATACTCAGGGGCAAGTCCATGTAGGGCTTTATACGTCAATTAAAGAATTTTATATTTGATTCGGTATTTAACTGGAAGCCAGTGTAGTGCTGATAAAACTGGGCTAATATGGTCAAATTTACTGGTTTTAGTAAGAACCCTGGCTGCTGCATTTTGAACTAATTGAAGTTTATTTAAGTTCCTGCTTGAGCATCCTGATAATAGTGCATTACAGTAATCTAACCTAGAAGAAACGAAAGCATGTACCAATTTTTCTGCATCCTGTAGGGATAAGGTATTTCTTAACTTGGAGATATTACGGAGATGTAGAAAAGCTGTTCTTGTAGTTTTAGTTATGTGTTGGTCAAATGGTAAATCTGAGTCAATTATGACACCAAGATTTTTTGCTACTGAGTCAGGTGTAACGGTGAAGTTATCCAGATTTAAACTTAAGCCTGATAATTTATTTCTCATGGTCTTTGGGCCCAGAAGAAGGACCTCTGTTTTGTCACTATTTAAGAGGAGGAAGTTATATGACATCCAGCATTTCACATCTTTTACACAATCCTCCATTTTCTTTAATCTGATGCTGTCATCAGGTTTAGCTGATATATAAAGTTGTGTATCATCTGCATAACAGTGGAAAATAATATTATGTTTACTTATAATGTGGCCTAATGAAAGCATATAAAGTATGAATAATAAAGGTCCTAAGATAGATCCTTGTGGAATTCCATATCTCACTTTTGTACTGTTGGACCATACATCATTAACATTTAAAAACTGGTAACATTCTGTTAGATAAGATTTAAACCATATTAGGACTGTTCCTGTGATTCCAACCATGTTCTCTAGTCTTTTTAGGAGAATATTGTGGTCTATTGTATCAAACGCTGCACTTAGATCAAGTAAAACTAACAAGGATATGCAGCCTTGATCAGAGGCAAGAAGATCATTTGTTATCTTAATAAGAGCTGTCTCAGTGCTATGATGGGGTCTAAATACAGATTGGAACTTTTCATAAATTTGTTTTTATGCAAATATGAGCAAAGTTGTTGGGCCACAATTTTATCCAAAATTTTAGACATGATTGGTAAATTAGAAATAGGTCTATAATTGGACAATATATTAGGGTCTAGATTTGATTTCTTAATCAAAGGTTTAATAACTGCTAATTTAAAAGCTTTGGGTACATGTCCTAAGTTAAGGGATGAGTTTATTATTGTTAAAATAGGTGTAATTGTAACTGAGAGTGTTTCTTTAAGTAATTTTGAAGGAATAGCATCAAGTCTACAAGTTGTACAGTTTGATGAAGCAATAATTTTCACCAGATCTAGTTGTGTTATTGGATTAAAAACTTCGAGCCTGTCTTCCAAAGCTGTGTTTTGTTCTATTTCATCTAAGTCTGATAGCAGACAGCTTGGGTTTAAGGCTACAGATGTAGTTTTTTGTCTAATGTTCTCTATTTTATTATTGAAGAAGTCCATAAAGGTGTCACTAGTAAGATTAGCTGGAATCAGAGTTTCAGTGTCTGCATGATTTTTTGTAAGTTTAGAAATCACGCTAAAAAGTACTCTAGGATTGTTTTTATTGGTTTCAATCAGGGATGCCTGCTATTCTGATTGTGCTCTATTGATAGCTTTTTTATACTCAGCAAAGCTGTTTTTCCAGGCATAGTGGAATATTTCTAGTTTAGTTGACCACCATTTCCTCTCTAGTTTCCAAACCACTTGCTTAAAAGTGCGAGTCTCATCATTATACCATTGGGCAAGCTTTTTCTGTCTCATCTTTTTATATTTAAGAGGTGCTACAATGTCTAGTGTTGAACGAAAGGTATTTCATACACAGTCAGTCAGTCTTTCTAAATCCATTGGGCTTAGTGAAGAGTAAATGGAAATTGATAAGTCTGGGAGGTTTTCTATAAATTGTTGGGCTGTATCTGATGTTATTGAACGTTTCATGCAATAATGTGGAGATCTGCATATATTGTGATTGAGATGTAGCTCATAAGAGATTAAATAGTGATCTGTAACTGCTGGATTTTGAGGAAAAATGTGTAAGTTATCCAAGTTAATTCCAAAGGTCAAACCTAAATCCAGGGTATAATTACAATAATGTGTAGGTTCTTTTACATGTTGGGTAATACCTGTAGAATATAAAATAGCTGTAAATGTCTTTTTTAATGCGTCGTCTATATTTTCAAAATGAATATTAAAGTCTCCTACAATTATTACTTTATCACTGTACACTACTACACTTTACACAAAGTCACTGGATTATTTATTAATTCTGAGTAGGGCCCCGGAGGCCTGTATATATTAAATGATGATAATGCAACTTTATTTGTAGTTGGATTGGTTATATTAATTGAAAAAATTTCAAAGGAATTAAATGTCTCACAGTATTTCTGATTAATGTTTAAAGTGTTTTGGTAGATTATACCTACACCGCCTCCAGTTCCTGACAATCTAGGACTGTGAACGTAATTATAACCTTCAGGGCTGGCTATATTTATATAATCCATGTTTCCATTAGACATAAAATATTAAATTTCTGATCACTTATAATTTCATTCACAATTAGTGCTTTTGAATTTAGAGATCTTATATTGAGTAACCCCAACTTTAGATCTGAGGTACTATAATTATTATTTGGATATGATAATGGAATATTAATTAAGGTACTAAGACAAGCTGTTGAAAACTTTCTACAATTGATTTTAATTCAGGGCACAGACAGTGTCAATATAGTTTAACCTAGGTGACAGCTCTAGGCAGCTCACAAATGGTTGGTTAAGCCAGTTTATCTGTGGCCCGGTCTTGACTCTGGTAAGTCACTTAGTATTTACACTACTCTGCCGGCAAACTAAAAGACTATGGGCTATGTTGCGTAAAAGCAGAGCAACACCCTCCCGCGTGGGGTGGACACCATCCCTGCTTAATCAAGGAATCAAGGAATCAAAGAAACTTTATTGTCATTTGCATCACATGTAGTACATGAGGTGGAATGAAATTACATTCCCAAAGTCCCAGTTTTACCCAGTGCAGTAGTTCGATAAATATAAAGTTTTGTTATGAATATATACAGATATAATATAAAATATAGAGATGTAAATGTAGACTATACAGTGTAAGTATAGACTGTACATTGTGCTGTATTGGACAGGAGTGCAGATAACTTAGACTGTACAATATTCAGAGTACTGAGCACGGCATGGGGAAATTAGCAGCAAGTTATATGAATGAGTGGATAAATGAATAAATATTAGCAGCATACAGTTAAAGTTAAAGTGACCAAGTGTAATAAAGTGTCAGTGCAGTGTGTGAGTTTCCTAAGTGGAGTTTAAGAGTCTAATAGCTTCTGCAATGAAGCTGTTCCTCAGTCTGGTGGTTTTACACTTCATGGACCGCAGCCTCCTGCCAGAGGGGTGGGGGGCAAAAAGTGAGTGTGCTGGGTGGGTGGGGTCCGTCATGATGCAGGTGGCCCTTTTCCTGAATCTAGAGGTGTAGACGTCTGTGGTGGTGGGGAGGATGACACCAACAATCTTCTGTGCAACTTTCACCACCCTCTACAGAAATTTCCTGTCTGCAGCAGAGCAGCTGCCATGCCACATAGTGATGAGCACAAGATGCTCTCCACCACAAATCTGTAGAAGGATCTAAGAACTGAGGTTCCGAGATCAGCTTTCCTCAGCCATCTGAGGAAGTAGAGCTGCTGATGTGCCTTCTTGACCAGACTGGAAGTGTTGTTGCTCCAGGTGAGGTTGTCACTCAGGTGTACACCCAAGTACCTGTAGCTGGAGACCACTCCCACCTCAGATTCTCCGACGTGCGTGGCGAGGGGGTGGATATGCTGGCTTCTTCTGAAGTCCACAATCATCTCCTTCGTCTTTTTTACATTGATGCAGAGGTTGTTGTTTCTCCACCACCCTCACTTC
Organism: Crenuchus spilurus; assembly: GCA_036984385.1. Taxonomy (NCBI): domain Eukaryota; kingdom Metazoa; phylum Chordata; class Actinopteri; order Characiformes; family Crenuchidae; genus Crenuchus; species Crenuchus spilurus. The sequence continues at coordinate 12,271 of BRDA01090445.1, forward strand.
CTGCCTGTAACCAGACTCATCACTGTTTGTGATGCATCCAACCACAGCTGTGTTGTCTGCAAACTTCACAATATGACAGCCTGGTTGGGTAGGTGAGCAGTCATATGTGAGCAGAATGAACAGGATGGGGCTTAATACACATCCCTGAGGGGAGCCAGTGCTGAGGGTTAAGGTGGAGGAGGTGATGTTGTGGATCTTAACAGACTGTGGTCTGTTGGTCAGGAAGTCCAGGACCCAGTTGCAGAGGGAAGCATTCAGTCCAAATGAAAAGAGTTTGTGAGTCAGGGTCTGAGGAACCCTTGTGTTGAAGGTTGATGTGAAGTCCACAAAAGTCCACTCTATAAGCATCTTTGATGTTGGTGTACACACGGTCGAGTGTGTTATTTCCCTGTGTTAGAATGTTCACATGCTGATAAAACCTTGGCAGTGAGTTTGTCAGGTCTACGTGGTTAAAGTCCCCCATGGTTAAAAGACCAGACTTACCTTCAAATGTTTGCCAATTGTCTATGTAGCCCACATGGTTTTCTGAACACCACTTGGACATCCAGCAGTTCAGCGTTTTGAGCCTGCTGTACATCTCATCGTCTCGCCACATTGGAATGGGGCCAGAGCATATAACAGTATTGGACATAGTCTGGGCCAGCTTTACCACCTCTATAACACTATGCTTAGTTACTTCCGACTGCCGCAGACGAATGTTGTTGGAACCTACGTGTAAAACTATCCTGGAAAATCTCTTATTCATAATTTTAAGGATGCCACTAATATCCGAGATATAACTATAGATCTAACTAGTACTGCCGGTGCCTCTAAGGAGCAATCTATTTTCACGTGTCTGACAATGAAGTCTCCTATAACCAGAGTACTTTGAACAGGCTTCACAGCGGGTGTTTCACTGAGTGGAGCAAACTTGTTTGACACGTGAATGGGTTGAGAGTGGTGTTCAAGGGGCTAGCTTTAGCCTTAGCTTTCCGACTATGCTGCCGAGACGTCACCCATTCGCCCCGCTGTGAGGGCTCTAATGCCAGAGTTGAGGGGGTGCTAACTCTCCCTAGGGCAGACGGTGGTACTAATCCTTGCTCTCTATCCCTTAATAAACCCCGGATGCGCGCCTCCAATTGATCCACCTGTTCCACCAGAGAGCTAACTAGCTGACACTTAGCAGGAACACAGTAATTAACATTACTACTTACACTAATGGTGGACATGGGGTTTAAACTATACATGCCACACTCTGAACACACAAAAAGCTAAGCTCCAGCCATAATGAAACCTGTACTTAACGCTTGTGCTGATTAAAATTTACACAAAATGAGCTGTGCTGAGGAACCAAACAGCTACTCCACCTTCAGTACCTGAACCTGATAAAACCTGTAATAGAGTCTGTAAAACAATCTAAAAATGATTAATTTGTGTAAAATAATACAATATGCTAAACAGAGATAGTATTAAAATATAAACAGCAGGAAAAGTAAATTCAAACCCAAGAAACTTAGCCACAAGCACAGAGCGAAGGTTGGGTTGCCAGATCCTCAATCTCATAAACAGGATCACTGAGGACAGAGTGCCAACCATATCCTGACATACACATATACATTCATACACACCAGGGTCATTTAGAGTCCTCAATTCATTTGATCTCCATGTTATTGGACTGTGGGAGGAAGCCCACACAGACACAGGGAGAACATGGAAACACCAACCCAGATGGGGACTTGAACCCAATACCTCAGCACTGAGAGGCAAATGTGTTAACCACCAAACTACCATACCACCAATTACTTACACCTCAAATCTGCTCATCAAACAAATGCTAATAAGTTCAATAGTACTTTTCTGGAAATACTTTACACATGTTGTAGCATTGCTGTGATTAGATTAGATAAACATTATTAATCCTGAAGGAAATTGCAGTATCACAGCAGCCTCAAAATTAAAGTACACAAAAACATACACATACCAGATTTTTTTAAAATGATGATTTGATTTCATTCAACCAAAAGAGCTTTAGTGATGTCTGATAATGATGATGAGTGATTAGTTCTGGAAACACCACTCCAGCTCATCCTACATCCAAATTATTTTGCACTAGCTCTCCACCTCTCCATAGAGCATGGTCTTACTGCTACAAAAGTCCAATGCTCTAGAGCTTTATACCACTCTAGTTGACACTGGACATGTTAACCTTGGTGCATGTGTAAGCTTTGGTGTAGTGCAATTCTTTGTTTAGTGCAATTACTTTGTTTAGAGATGATACAAGTTGTATATGCACAACGAAATTCCTGTGTCAGCAAAGACTGTGGCTTAAAATAGTGAAATGACGGCTTTGGACTGTTCACATAAAGCCCACAGCTTTCAAGAACAGTTGGCATATTTCTGCACCCCTGGTCAAATTTTCAGTTTCTGTGAATAGCTTAATAAGAAAAAAATGAGCTGATTTTAAAAAAAGACATAAAGCTAAAAATAACACATTGCTTTAATATTTAATTAACATTTTACTTTTATTTCTACCATTTAAAATTTTAAAATAAAGAAAGAAAAAGGGCAGAAAGCTAAACTTTGGGCGCCCTGCAATGTCAGTACTTAGTAACATCCCCTTCACAAGTATTTTAGCTTATAAACACTTTTTGTAGCCAGTTAAGTGCCAGCTTCTAGTTTAGGGCATTCATTATGCCTATCTATCATTATGTACATTGCACTTTTTAAATCTATGCACTGATTTCTGATGATGTTTTAACTCTAGCTACATTGATAGGCATCATTAACCTTTTTGTAGAAGCCATTCTGCTTTCTTCTACACGGATAATGTTTCCAAATACCAGTGATGGTATTTCATGGAATCCAGTTTTCTTTCAAGTTCTTTTCATGAAATTCTGCATAATTTCTTTCCCTACGATTGCTCACTGTGGCCAAAAATATTTATCTTCATCCAACTACATAACTTGTCTCATAGGCTTGTTTAGATGTTCTTTCGTAGACTCTTGACAATTAATTTGTGGTGAGGACACAGCAAAGGTTTATTTTTGATGACTCTTTTCATTATGATGAGCATATTTAAGCAGTTAACAATACACAGTATACAACAGTATACAACCACTCCAGAAAACTTCTGGACCATCCTGAAAGTTTTTTCTTCAGTCAGACAGGGTCTTCAATTTGCCTTTCTGGCCATTTTCAAGCAATTTTCTCTGAAAGGTTTTTTTTCCCAGACCCAGCAACTTTTTTCCCCTGGTTTCCAGGTTCTTCCTGACCCTAACCTGACCTCCACCATTCATGTTAACTACCTTTTAATTACATTACAAACTGAGGAAACAGCTACCTGAAATGCTTTACTAATGCCTTATAGCCTTGTCCTACTTTGTGAGCATCAATTATTTTCATTTTCAGAGTTTTAAGCTGCAGCTTATAAAAGCGAGGTTGTATTTTTTGTCATTGCTGCAACTCTGAAAAGTTGCTTTGTGACGTCAGTTGTAAAAAGCATTCAATAAATAAATAAATATGAGTTTTCATATTTTCATATTTCATATATGGGGTGCCCTTACATTTGCATGGTGCATCTTTTGTTTGTTTTTACTCTAAACTTATACAAAACCAAATAACATGCCACTTTTTATGTTGAAACAAAACTTTTTAATGTAATAATACTCTTTGGTAGATCATTTAACCACTGACAGTAACAGACATTTTGACCAGGGGTGACCAGATTTTTGTCTGCTACTATGTAACATACATATACACAAACCAAAAGTAGAGCTATTTTGGCCTTAATCCTGGCAACCATTTATCGTCTTATTTTTGATCCCTGATTACAACCTACACCTCTTTTGTTCTGTCTTTCCTGTTCCCATGCCTTTCATTTCACATTCATCAGTTTCATGGAAAGTTTGGGAAAAGCAGCAGAATTGTCCGTTTGTTTTAAGGCGAAACACTCTCAACCTGTTTGTTCACAGCTGTCTAAACAAGAGGAGCAAGTGGTGATGATGGTGTTCAGAGGGGCCTGACTGGGAGGGACTGGGCTGCAGCCTGATGAAGATGTGTTATATTTCAGCCTGACCCATACATGTCCCAGAATGCATTACAGCATGACATACACTAGTCAGGCAGTGTTGCAGCAGGGAAGTGTAAGACTGCTGAGGATGTTTATTATAGTTTGCATACATTTGCTTTGTAACCTCTCAGGTAGCAGGGTGGCAACCTCATCCAGGCTTAAATGTTAGGTGTCTGTTTTGTTAGCCACAGTGGAGACGAGCCACAGTGGACATCCCATTTTTCCTAATATTTGTGACTGCTAATGGATCTCGGAAACTCTGCAACTGCATTGTTTAGCCTCACCCGTGGCTTTAAGGGACTTTAATTGGCTCTTCCATTAATAACACGGACAAACTAATTTAGCAGAACCTGTCTGCCTTAAAACCACAGGAACAAAGGCTGGGCGGGTGGAAATCAATCTTAGCCTTTTGACGGAGCCGCTGACCCGTTTACTCTTTGAAGATGGCCGGTTTGAAAAAAAAAGATGGAGGTGGGGCTGTGTGTGGGGGGGGGCAGAAAAAGGCATCTGAGAAGTTATTTAACTACAAACACGGCCTACCTTCCCCATTCCAGCTGCATAATCAAGCATAATAAGTGCCCTGCAAAGGTCCACTTAATGTATTTTTAACACTGCAGAGCAGCTAATCCTGTCAGAGAGAAAAAAATGAAGGGAGGAGAGGCATACTGTGTGTGTGTGTGTGTGTGTGTGTGTGTGTGTGTGTGTGTGTGTGTGTGTGTGTGTGTGTGTAAGCTATGGAATGGATTTGAGTGTTTAACTCCATAACCACACAGGCAAATGGGCCAGCTTTTGCAGACAAAAGGGGAGAGTGAGTGAGAGAGAGCGAGACTCATATTTCTGCCCAAAGTACGGATCCATTTTTCCGCTTTAGTGGCCATCAAGGAATAGAGAAAATAACAATAACAGCAGGGGCAGGCCAGCAACTCACCGACTTTACACTGGGCTGAAATATGCTTGACATTCAACTGGTCCTATAATCACTGCTCTCATTCTGCTTATTTAAATGGAGGCCTCTGCACTTCTGGCCACTGTACGCTCCATAAAATATATCTTAGCCCATCTTCTGTAACATCCACATGGGAACAAACAGGTGTTCTGGTGGTAATCTGAAGAGCTACTGATATCTGTGTAGGCAGAAACTGTTTTGTTGGTACTGTGAGCAGGCCTAATACTAATCATTGCTTGTACTGGTCCTTTGTGTGAATGGACTTATATGTTTAGAATGATGCACAGCACAGAGTCAGAGCTGATGTTTCATTATCCAGTTGTCCAAATGCATGAGTTTGCAGTCCTGCTCTGAGTTTGATCTCAAAAGAAACTCAGAAGATCCACGAGGCAAAACAAACAAAGACATTAGGGAAGACAAACAGGCACTTGAGCACATCAGCCATCTCTTTCCTTCTCTGCTGCCAAAACACCTTTTTTCTTTCCTTTTTTTTTCCTAGGCACGTTAAACAGACAGGGACTATTAGGAGCTCAAGCATATAATCACATCTCTGTAATGAGTTATTAATTAAATGAGGGGCATCCGTTGCCCTGCTAACAGCCTCATAAACAATTGACTGGAGATTTGTGATTTTTGACTCACTGACACCATTAAACAAATCAATATTGGGTTATTTTTATTTATTTATTTTTATTTTTTTATTTTTTTTGTGTGTGTGGTAAGAGCCAGGCACCCGGCTCTCTTCAGTCTGCGCCAATCAGGCATGTGGAATACTAATAAGGGAATTAGCCGCTTCATATTCAGCATGTGGCCCATCAAACAGATCCTTATCAACGGGGAGCTGGAGACTCATTTGCATGGAAGAAGACTCTGCTTTGTAGGTAAAGATTTCACAATATGTCATTCATTATGCCCCCACCATTTCTGTCTCTCACTTTTCCCCTCATCTCCGTTCCCCATAGTCCCCCTCTACACGTACACATAGACACTGCCACACACACTTCTTTCTGCTACCTCCCCAAATTACGGAATCTGGTTAAGCCCGCTTTGGCCCTACGTAGAGTGGGTTTCTCCTGCTGCGTAGGCTCTTGAAGATGTCTTTAAATGTGTTCCCTTTCATGTACACGCAGTGTTTATCATATTTATATATTTATTTATTTATTTCCCTCAAGCATCCCATTTTTCTAATGAAGTCTCTGTCCTTTCTTTGAAATCCTGCAGCTGGGTTAGCAGAGACCCAGGCAACCCCGACTGGCATTCCGTTCCTTTTGATTGCTGCCATAATCTCGACTGATAAATGTTGCACTTAGCACACCTAATGATGTTTACTATTCAAAGCACACAAGTAGATGCTCCAAGTTGGCTTTTAACTTGCCTTCATAAGACATGTGACCAAATGTTTGGGCGATATTGTTAAGGTATTTTTATGATTTAGAGACTTTAAAGAAACAGTCTAATGGAACATCATACATTTTTCCCATATACCAAATGTAACCAATCAGTTAAGACATGTGGTGTTTTTTGTCTGTCTGTCAATCTGTCCATCCGTCCATCCATCTACCTGTCTGTTTGCTTTCCTGTCTGTCCGTTCATCCTTCCGTCTATCTATCTATCTATCTATCTATCTATCTATCTATCTATCTATATATATATATATATATATGTGTGTGTGTGTGTGTGTGTGTGTGTGTGACCCCGCCAGGGAAAACCAGGTCAAAGTCATTCTTTTTTTTTCAAAATGTGTGTTTTTTAAAACAACTTTTTTGTGAATTTCAGTTTTGTTTTTGATCAAAATATGTACTCTGATAGATCTCTGAGACTGTTATCTTTCATTTACAGCAATAATACTGAGTGGCTAAGTTTTGTCGCTAATGTGAGTGACACGATATTGACACAATATCTCAATATTGTGTCAGTATCGTTTGCCCAGTGACTTCGTTTGCCCAGGGTCACACATATATATATATATATATATATATATATACGTACTTACATACATACATACATCTGTCTGTCTATATGTCCATTGTTCTATCTGTCTGTCTATCAAAACGCATGCTATAAACTTTTGACTTCTTAATTGTAATATAATATATCAGTGCTCTTTTTTCTGTGTAGATAACATAATGACAGTTAATTCATTGATTAATACAGTAACTACATGCTTACGAATATTGAATTGACACCTGTTACACACATTTACATGTACACATGAGTAAGTACAATGAAATAGCCAAGTTAAAATAAAGTGTAACCAACAGTTCTTAATAACATTTAATGAATTGCTCTATTGCTCTAAATAAGCATTTTGTATTGAGTTTTTTATTTAAGACTAATCTTGCCATCACATCTCCCTTCATCTTCTGTACACTATGCACACTCCTGTTCACACAGAATTAGTCAGTCATTTATCCGGCACTCGACTGCACTTTGTGTTCCATAAACCAGCCTCTTAGTGCAGGTTAAAGATATAATGATTCCCCCTTCCCCCTCAAACTAATCCCAAAATGATTACCCACACACTGGGTTTTGGTTTCAGCAGGTGGGCAGAATGAGAAAAGCAAAAGTTTTTGCTGTAACTCAGCGGTCACTCTAGTGCAGGCCTTTTACCCTCACCTGAGTGGGATAGGGAGAGGGGGACAGCAGCAAAAAGTGGGGGTGCTCCTCCACGTGTGTGGTCACTAGTGGGCTAATGTAGTAGACCTACTATAATTGCAGCAGCAGTGATGCTCGTCGTCCCTCATTAATGAGTTCAGTGAGAGAAAGAGAGAGAGAGAGAGAGAGAGAGAGAGATGGAGAGTCTGACATGACTGGTGGTCTAGGGATGGTCTTTTCTTTTGTATGAATCCTTCTGAGCTGCTGAGCTCTATGTGTGCATGAGTGTGTCTTCTTCATGACTTTTAATGACGCAGAAAAAAGACTTTTGTCATATTAGGTATCTATAATAGTCTACAAGTCCCTAGAGATGAAAGTAGCCTACAAAGACCTAGTTAAGACCTAGATGATTTGTGATTGGTCAACAAAGACCATGGCATCAAGGAACATTCACATTTCATTTTAGTGCTGATATGTTGTTATTTATGTAGTGCTCTGTAATGGTCTGTAGGTAGAACATAGAGAAAAATGGTTTCTATTGTTTTGTTGCTTTAAAGAAAAAGAAATAAATAATTGCACGTAAGGAATATAAAAGTGACAGCAAAGAGAGAAGGAAAAACAGTGAGATTTATAGGTAGACAGATAAATATACAGACAGAGATACAGATGGAGATAGATAGATAGATAGATAGATAGATAGATAGATAGATAGATAGATAGATAGATAGATAGA
>BRDA01090460.1:0-29822 GCA_036984385.1 Crenuchus spilurus
AAACACTATTAATCACTAGAATAGGAGATATTAGTCGATAAACAACCTCAATAAACACTATTAATCACTAGAATAGGAGATATTAGTCTATAAACCTCCTCATTAAACACTAATAAACACTAGAATAGGAGATATTAGTCCATAAACAACCTCAATAAACACTATTAATCACACAAGGAAATATTAGATGATAAACTTCAATAAACTGTTCACCACTTATATAAGAGATGTGTGCAAACATTTTTCAACTAAAGTATGTCTTTGTAAAACAGAAAAGTTTATCTTATTCAACATTAGTGAAATAAGTGATATAGCACTAATGGTAGCTCAAAGCATATATCTAACATATTCCTATGTCCAATGATGCCTATCACAAAATATTCCAGCTGAGGGTAAACAGCTGTACTAAAGTCTATAAAATGTCAGCAACTTGTGTGAGACATCAAAACTGAGCTAAAAAGTGGTGACACTGTTCTACCACACCTGGAGCTGCAGCATTTGTGGATTTTATAACTCTCTGCAAATAGCCAGAAAAAGGAATTGTTACAAAAAATTGATTTAACAGATGAGCCCAAACTTTTGAGCAGTAGTGTATATGTGCAAAATAAACCACTTCCTTCAGTTTAGTAGGGAGTTGGTGGATTTGTGACATAATGGTGGATACAATTTTGAATTATATGCAATAGTTGCCGAACATAGCCATTCATTTAAACTGTGAACCATTACCTTACACCAAATTTTTACAAAGAAATGACATGGTGCTTTACAGCAACTGAAGGTTATTCAGCAAATTAGCAGTCAATGGCTGCCCCATACATACTGCTTCTACATTTCCAAACAATGTGATAAAAAGTGACCAGGCCTGCACTGTTTGCAGGCTGGCTGGTCTACGACAATGTTCTTTCATGCGAAACTCAGACGTATTTACTTGTGTATTTGATTCGTAAATACCCATGTATTAGCATTCCCTAATGTAAAGTTTTGGGGGTAAATGGCCTGAAGCTAAAGGCTGCTTTGGCAAAACAAAAGATCCCTTTGAAGAGGCCCTCAAATCCTAATCTCATAGTCAAGCGTTCAGACCAGGAGGATGAAGCATTGTGTGTGTGATCTGATCTTAAAGGAACGAGGAACACCGTGTGCTGCAGCCCTGCCAGAAGCCATCGACCAAACAACAGGCTCAAGACATGCAATTATGCATGCATACCAAGGCGCATTCCTAAAAATGCTGAAATAAAGCTGAAACAAGTGCAATATCGGCTAACTGTGTATGATCTGCATGAGCGCAATTTTTTGGCCCTTGAACCACTGGATAGTTCTAGTGTCAGGGAATGGCCATAGGATAATGCAGCCTCTATGTGTGCTAATTGACATAGCACTGGAGAGAAAGGGGCTGACCTTCTGACCTTTTCTCTTCCCTCATCCCGTACAGTATGTCTTTGTTGAGCAGCGATGATGTCCCAAGCTCTGAATAGAGGCTTCCTTGAAGGCTCCTGTTGAACTGCATAACGTCAAGCCTCTTCTTCACAAGCAATCGCTCTTTCACTCTGTGCGCTATTTCTGAACTCGTGTTCTGAAGTCAGTTATGATTTTAAAAAATGTCATCAAATGTCAGAGTAGGAAGACAAAGGCACAATTATAGAATGGATAGTTCCTCTTCTAACATCTGATTGGCTAAGCCATGTCCAACGGTCTTTTAAAGTATGCAACAGATATGACAGCAAACATTCACTGCATTGTGAACTAATGTGAAAGTAGCTGCATATTTATGCTGAATATCCTTTGACTTTAATGCTGCTCGTAACGAATTACATTGCTTGTTTGTGATTTTGTCTGAAGATGATGCATTTTATCCCATGTTGGAGGTAACGTGGACTAGGGGTGTAACAGTACATGCACTCTTACCAAACTGTCATGGTGTAGTCCATATGGTTTGTAGCATACAAATATGTAGTTCATGTGTACATTTTGATTAATATAATGCAGAACCAAATTTCCTACACGTGTTCTCGACCGGAAAACGGTAGCTTGCCCTCTCCAGGTGGGTGGAGAAGTCTTGCCTCAAGTGGAGGAGTTCAAGTATCTCGGGATCTTGTTCACGAGTGAGGGAAGAATGGAGCGTGAGATTGACAGATGGATTGGTGCAGCCTCCACAATAATGCGGTCGCTGCAGCGGTCCGTTGTGTTGAAGAAGGAGCTGAGCCAAAAGGCAAAGCTCTCGATTTACCGGTCAATCTACGTTCCTACCCTCACCTATGGTCATGAGCTTTGGGTAATGACCGAAAGAACGAGATCGCGGATACAAGCGGCTGAAATGAGTTTCCTCCGCAGAGTGGCTGGGCGCTCCCTTAGAGATTGGGTGAGAAGCTCGGTCACTTGGGAGGAGCACGGAGTAGAACCGCTGCTCCTCCACATCGAGAGGAGCCAGCTGAGGTGGCTCGGGCATCTGTTTCGGATGCCCCCTGGACTCCTCCCTAGGGAGGTGTTCCAGGCATGTTCCCCTGGGAGGAGGACCCGGGGAAGACCCAGGACACATTGGAGAGACTATGTCTCTCGACTGGCCTGGGAACGTCTCGGTGTTCCACCCGAGGAGCAGGCTGAGGTGTCTGGGGAGAGGGAGGTTTGGGTTTCCCTGCTTAGACTGCTACCTCCGCGACCCGGCTGATCCATTATCCGGTTGATAATGGATGGATGGATGGATGGATGGGGTGTTCCACCTGGAAACTTTAGCCATTAAATTTGAGTCTTCGACTCTCCTTTATTTATTGTGATCTTAAACTGCTTCTAACGTGAGTTTTTTTTTTATTTTATCATAAATGTTCCTAAGTTTATTGTCTCTAAGTTTAAACTTCTTGGTCACCCCAAGTCACCCCCATCCATAAATTACCAATAATCAATAAACTGTAAAGAACTATTTTCATTGATGGCATGGTGGTTAGAACGCTCGCCTTTCATCGCTTAGGTCTTGGGTTGAAGTCCCCATCTGGGTCGAGTTTACATGTTCACTGTGAAGGATTTCCTCCAGGGGTCTCAGGTTTCCTCCCACAGTCCAAAAAAATGGAGGAGAGGTGAATTGGGTACTCAAAATTGTCCTTGCACATCTTTGTGTGTGTGCACCTATGGATTGGTGCCCTGCACCCAGTAATGGGATAGGGGACAAACTGTGACCCTGATGCAGATAAGATGATGGATGGATGAAAACTGTTCTCCACTAGGATGATGTTCATTTCTCGTAGGCAGTTTTTATGTTACGTTAACATTACGCCAATGTATATGTGCATATTTTTAGGTTGCTCCTCTTTAAATACAGGCAATTAAAGCTTGTAACTTACATTCAAGTTAAACATTTTTGCTTTGTGTATAGCAGTGGCATGCGGTGCATAAAGCAGGGACCCCTTCTGTATAACTCATGAAACCCACACATGTTATAAATCACTGTGTGGAATTCAAAATTGCAACTGAAGACAATCCAAAATTTCAAAACAAACATAAGTATTTCACTACTTCAATATCAATTCCACAACCTTACCTATCTGCTGTATTCAAGTAAAAAATAAACAAATCCTGCAATTTTTAACAAGACAAGCTGATCTGTTTTGTACGTGTACAGTATAGCAGCTCAGCAAAATAAGTAAACACAGAACTCACCAGATCCGAACATCCAGCCTCTGCTTTGTCAGAAAGTGTTGGATGCTACTGAAGGTCCTTATCTTCACAACACAATGCATATACAAAAAGCATTCTTGATGTAATTTAGCTCCAAATCCACAGCTATACAAATCACAACAAACCAGCTCCTGATGAGGTGAGTTAGCCGTTAGCCAGGTTAGCCTCTCATAGTTGTTTTTTTTTTTTTTTTTTTTTTTACATAAACTACATTCCTTCCCTTTCTAAGATTTATTGATCAGTTGGCCAACCTCAGTGAATTATTCTGAGTTTCTTGCTGAACTGATGCCTTTGAAAAAAATGCTTTTTAAAGATGTACACAACAATATCTGTCACCATTCAGGCTTAGAAGGGTAAGCTAATATGTGCATACACATCATCCGAGATCTTTATGACAACACTGCAGACTCCTACCCCCTTTTTCAGAAGAGCCAGACAGCTGTAGACCAGGTCCCTGGTGAATATCAAACACTTGGTTGGTTAATTTTCTGACTCTTTGCTAATAGTTGTATTATAGAACCGTTCAAAATATCAGCACAGGGGTCAAACAGTCACGTGACGGAAGTGAGTAGATTTGATTGGTTAATACCATCTTCAGACAGATCTAGTAAGAACATTAAAACAGCATATTTTAAACAAGGTTTTTTATTTTATTTCATTTATGAAATATGTAATTTTATATACATTCTCTCTACCCTTTTTACTTGCCGCTGGTGTTTAGTTGCACAGCAATTGCTAATTAAGTCAGGTAGAATGTGCTAATGATGTTCATAGGGTACGTTGTGTAGAGATGGACAGTCTAAATTATGATCCAGGTCATGTAAATATGAAGACAGTCTGAATTTACAATTATTATTATTATTATTATTATTATTATTATTATTATTATTATTATTATTATTATTTCAGTAATGCAGGTCACTACACCACATTTTTGAAGCAGCTTATTTGTATTGTTTACATTTTACTGTTTAGTACACTACAGACTATATGAACTATCTATGTGCTATATGAACTATGTCTGTTATGTAACACACTACAGTTACTGACTTTCATTACTTACTTTACTCATCAGAATAATATTAATATCACGTATCATTAACAATATTATGATTATTATTATTATTGACTATGATTATTATGATTATTAACAATTATTATGATACATTAGCACATAAATATTGCACATACATTTGTCTCTTTTTTTTTTTTACATTTATTTTTATTTATTTATTTATTTGGTGTGACTGATGCATCTGATGTGAATGTGAGCAGAACAGCACAAAGGCAGATGCTTTAACAGCTGCAGCCACCACAAACATTAAGTCATGCTAATATTCCTGATTGTGTCTTGAGTTCCTTTGTACTTTGGTAGAGATTTGAGTACAGTAATGAGGAATGGGATTACATTTTGTAAGAAGTAATTAGTAAAGAAATCCTGTTACTATTTTAGCAGAATAATTAGCAAGTTGTAATGGATTACATGTTTGTTTTGTAAAGATGCCAACAGTGATTTTTATCATTTTGCATTTGTGTTATGTATAACAACACCCCTTAACTTTAGTAAAATTAGTGTGATTCTGTTGACTTACTGCTTTAACAGGGGAAAGGCAAAAGCAGTAGGCAGGCAGAGGGAGAAAACTGGAAAACTTAATTTCCATTTGTCTCTTGTGAGAGCGAGGAGCCTGCTGTTCTGGGTAGGAGTGTGTTTGCATGTGTGTTTGTGTGTGAGTGCTGGGGGGGGGGAGTCTGCCTTCATTTGGCACCACATTTATCTTCATCGCCATTAGTAGAATAAAAGATGACTATTGCAAGAGAATGCACTGACTTTGAAATCGATGGATGCACACACAAAGGGCAAAGGGTCTCAAAGAGTCCACAATGTCTTTGTCATAAAAGGGGTATAGTATGAAAGACCACTGTGTTTAGATCCAAAAAGGTTCAAATGTTTGAGAATAACAAAAGCAGGTGACAAGATAGGTAAGGGAATAAGATGCTGCATTTTATATGACCAGTACCTTCTTGACAAATTGCATAACATCTTTGTCTCTGTCAAAAAATCTGTTCCTCCAAAATGACAGTGAATATGATAAGATGGGAAAAAGATCGTCTTTGAAGCTCCGGTCATTACCCCAAATGTCCAAACTCGTACCTTATGTTGGCTGGGCTGAGAGCCGTTGGCGAAATCCTGTGAAGCCAGCCATTAATCTTTGATACCTGTTACACGGTGCTTTACCACTCCCTGCGTAGTTGGTTTTCCATTATAGAGCTGTGATTTATCATACGATGGGTTGGAAGGGGGCACTTGAGGGGCCATTTCCAGGGGCCAGGATTTATGATTTCAGAGACATCGCAGCTCAGGCCTTATTCAGAGCAGGGCTATGGGCAGAGAAGCCTCCCTGGTGGCCTTCACTGAAGTGGCTGAGGAACCTCAAAAAGAGCACAGGTCACAGTACATTCTTCTGATCATTTCAGTTCTGCTCTTATTAAGATATGTGGAGCTCATGCTAGAGCAACTAGAGTGCTGCAGTTGCTCAAATTTCACATGGCCTGTATGTTCACTTCATTCCACACTCACCCCATTATTCAGTGTTAGCTTTGTCTGCTCACTGGGTTTCTCTGAAACGTTGTATCTTAGTAGCTTTACATTTTATTGCAGAATGTTTAGAAATGGATTGTCGGCATTGTCACATGGTGTAACATGATATGAAAACCAAAAATTAGGATGTTTTCCTGTGCCAATACAGCTGTATTCAAAAATTTAGGCAGCCCTGGTTATATTGCATGTTCTACACATAGGAAGGCATAGGATATACTTCACAGCAACAACTTAGTACAAAAGTTAGTGCACATTTTATCCTGCTTTTTTTCTGAAGCTAAATTCAGCAAATAACCAGAAACTGCACTCAGTTTTGTAGAAAAATCCCATATTTTCATGTGGTTTTTGTAGCGGATGTGTTGACTTTCTCACTTTGTGATTTGACCAGGGGTGTCCAAACTTAAGACTAGTCCTAAGACAGTCCCAGGAACAATAAAAAGAAACCATTCTAAAGGGATTCAACGTGATCAATGCCTCAAAAATGGAAGCATTCATGCACACCTGAGGACACCTGAGGTCTTAACAAGAAGTGGTAGAGAATAGAGAAGACTGCCCGGGTCAGAGGGGCATGTAGGTATGGTGTTAGGACAGAAGGATTAGCACAGGTGATTGATGGCTTGTAATGCTCTCATCATTAGGACACTGATAGTCCTGGTGTGGCCAGTGATGCCACTTTAACAGCTGTTACAATTGCATGTCTGTCTCTGACACTATTATGTAGGCGATTTACTGCACACCTGTAAATGGGCCACATATTTACAGACATGTAGTAAATCAGGTTGGTCAGCTCTTTAGATTCCAGACAGGTCCCATTCAAAAAGACAATTTTCACCATCCAAAGACAACTAAAATAGTAAATTTTACAAGAGAGAGCAAAAAATATTTACTTAAAAGCAAGTTAGTGTAATGAGATTCAGTGTAATGAATTTAATGAAATTCAAAGCATTTCTATTTATACAAGTATCATGAACTTTAGTACAGTGTAAAGGGCATCTTCTAAGCTCACTTTGGGCAGACACAATAATGTGCAAATGTTTAGGCACCTACGTGCATTATTTAAAATCATTATTTGCAGTGTTTTGCTTCTAAAAATACCATCAATCATTTAAATGGATGGTAATAAATATAAATACAATAGTCTTCTCAATGCCCCTCACCCATCACATGGATTTATTTAATACCATCAGTAGCACATTGGATTTAAAGGCTGATTAACTAAACTAGATGCAAAATGATAACTATATTGGACTGTCATGAGGAGATGTTTGCAAATGGTTAAATCAACACATCTACTTACAGAAGCCTTAAACCTTTGTGCAGTACTGGATATTAACATTTCCACATCTTACTTACACATCTAAACCTTTTCTGTGTCTAACTGTAAAGGAGCAATGCAGCTAAAATAGGTAACAAAATATTAGCTTCATATTATATTACTGCATGCTAATATCAGTTACCATATCCAGAGTAGGGCATTCCCTCAGCTATTTCCACTGATGTTTTGGTCACTTTGGTCAATGTTCCAGTTCCTAGATGTGGCTGTAAAGTCTTTTGTGAAAATTCAAATCCTCCTAAATTTCTACCATAGGACCATCCAAGTACTACAGTTGGACTTGGGCATTGAATACCTGTTTTGTATGGGATGTTTGCCATTTAGTGGTGCTATATGGCTCATATAAGTCTAAGGAAGTAATTGGTGAAACTTAGCTAGTTGACTAATACTGGGGTTTTTTTTAGGTTTATTTACATTTATGTACATTGCCCCTGGTGAATGAATCAATCAATGAAAATTACCATGTGTATACAATGTATACTGTGAATATTGTTTACTCTATATTGTATATTGTCTGTCAATTACATGTACAGAATGTGTAAACTGCATATTTATATAATATTAAAGAGACAGCAAACATACTTGGCCATTAAGTCTGATTATGAATGAATGAACGCATGAATGAATGAATGAATGAATGAACAAATGAATGAATGAATGAATGAATGAATGAATGAATGAATGAATGAATGAATTTATATCCCACTGATTACCATATATACCTAAATTATCACACATTTCATAATATGTTACGTGCAATCAAATATACCTGCTTATTGTGGTTTATAGCACTGTATGGCATTCTGTTATCTAGAAAAAAAGACAAGTCACTAAGCAACAATCAGTAAGTGAAGTCTGATTGTTTTTCACACCATTGTCATTCAAAAATAAGTTCATTACAGAGCAGAAACTGCTCAGATTGCCTCAGGGCTATTTGCAGTTTTTGCAAAGCTTGCTCAAGAGCAGCAGACGGTACGGGTTCATTGTGCAGCATACAGTAACTTGCGTGGTGTGTTCCTACAAGTGAATAATTCCATTTACATGGAGATTGTGGTGTGGATAATGGGTCAGAGTTAGGGCTGAAAGGAGCAAGATGATGCTGGGGGAGGAGAGGGGTGCTCAGCAGCAATTAGACCGACACCCCGTTTGAAACCTGAAAATGAGGACTGTGCTTTGTTCTAGCTCTTTTGTTTCCTAATGTCTGCTCTCTCTCCAGCTCTAAGTACCAGTGCTTGCCCCCTGGATATCCAGAGAGAGTTATTTCTTATGCCCTCACCCTGATGTCCTTGCATAGCCATGCATGTCAACTTTAAATGTCTTCATAATGAGATGTCCAAACCTCCACCTCAACATTTCCTGCATTAGAGGACACCCACTCTTTTAAGGCCCATCACAATGTTTTATTAGTAGTCAATTCATGTACCAATTCTTCTAACAGTTATTCAAATTATCAAAGGCCAAGTAATGAAAATCGACTCAAATGAACATTTACATTTACATTTACAGTATTTGGCAGATGCTCTTATCCAGAGCGACGTACAACAGTGCTTTGTTTCCATAAGAGAATTATCTCTGCTATCTCCTGGGTGATCCCCCTAGTGCTCAATGCAGTCCTCCAGGTTGACTGTCGCTTCTGGTTGAGAGTACACTGTGTGCGACTGGCTGCCGCTTCTCACCGGAGTGTGTGTATATGAAGTGTGTCAATTGTAAAGCGTCCTTGGGTGTCTAGAAAGGCGCTATTTAAGTATAATGTGTATGTATGTATGTATGTATGTATGCTAGTTAAAGACAGGTTAGAGTACAAACAACTGTTCAGTTCAGACATTGTTAGGACAGCCATTACTAATACCTAGAAGGAAGGAAAGATATACAATTATCCACAATATGAGCATAGCAACACATTACAACAAGAGATTTAAACTAGTGCTGACTTAAGTGCTCCATAAAGAGATGGGTCTTCAGTCTGCGTTTGAAGACAATGAGGGACTCTGCTGTCTGCAAAGTCAGAGGGAGTTCATTCCACCACTTCGGTGCAAGAACAGAGAAGAGTCGAGTTGTAAGCCTTACACGTGTCTTGAAGGATGGTGGGTCAAGCCGAGCTGTACTGGAAGCTCTAAGGGATCGAGGTGCAACTCGACACTTGACCAATGCATTTAGGTAGAGAGGGGCTAGTAGATTCCTTGCTTTGTAGGTGAGCATCAGGGATTTGAATCTGATGTGGGGAGCTACAGGAAGCCAGTGAAGTGAACGCAGCAGTGGAGTGACGTGAGAGAACTTGGGTTGGTTGAAGACCAGTCGAGCAGCTGCATTTTGGATCAACAGCAGGGGTCTGGTGGCTTTTAGAGGAAGACCAGCCAGGAATAAGTTGCTATAGTCAAGTCTTGAGATGACGAGAGACTTGACAAGCACCTGGGTAGTGTCCTGGATCAGAAAGGTTCAGATCCATCGAATGTTAAAGAGGATGAACCTGCACAACCATGCCACATTTACGATGTGAGTAGAAAATGATAGCTGGTCGTCGAGAATCACCCCAAGGCTTCTTGCTTCTTGAGATGGCACAATGATGAAGTTTTCAAACAGGACAGGAAGTTCAAGATGCAGACTAGTCGTTCCAGGAATGAATAGGAGCTCAGTCTTGCTAGGGTTGAGCTTCAGGTGGTGGGTCCTCATCCAAGTGGAGATGTCAGCCAAACACAATGAAATGTGGCTGGATACCTGAATGTCAGAAGGAGGGAAGGAAAGCATCAGTTGAGTGTCATCGGCATAACAGTGGTACGAGAATCCATGAGAAGAAATTACTTTACCAAGAGAATGAGTGTAAAGTGAGAAAAGAAGAGGACCCAGTTTTGAGCCTTGTGGGACACCAGTGGAGAGCCTGCATGAAGCGGATGTGGACCCACTCCATGTTACCTAGTACAAGCGACCCTCTAAATAAGATCTGAACCACTTCATTGCAGAGCCAGTGATCCCAAGGTTAGAGAGTATTGACAGGAGGATCTCGTGTTTGACCATGTCAAAGGCTGCAGAGAGATCAAGTATGATGAGAACCGATGACAGTCCGGCAGATCTAGCTGTCTTGAGTTTTTCAGTCACAGCTATCAGGGCTGTTTGAGTGGAGTGTGCAGGTTTGAAGGCAGACTGGTATGTGTCCTGGAGTTGGTTCTGGGAGAGAAAGACAGATAGCTGGTTTTAGACAGCATGTTCAAGAATTTTTGAGAGAAAAGACAAGAGTGATACCGGTCTGTAGTTGCTGACATCGGAGTTATTCAATGAAGGCTTCTTCAGGATGGGAACCACCCTAGCAGCCTTGAATGCCGATGGAACGTGACCTGATGACAGAGAACTGTTTATGATAGAAGAAATGAAAGGTAGTAGGTCTGAAGAGATGGACAGGAGGTGTGTGGATGGTATAGGATCCAGTGGGCAAGTTGTTGGGTTGCTGGATGTCAATAGTTGCAGTACGTCCTCTGTGGACAGAGAAGAGAAAGAGGTGAACAAGTTATTAGCATGGTGGGAAGAATTTATGGAGATGGTTGAAATGGAGAAAGACTTGTGAATCTTATCAACCTTCTCTTCAAAGAAGGTGAAAAAATCTTTGCAAGTAAGGGAGGAGGGTTGTGAGGGAGGTGGAGGGTTGAGAAGAGAAGAGAAAATATTGAAAAGCTTGTGAGGTTCAGATGCTGATGCTTCCAGTTTCCTTCTGAAGAAGGCTGTTTTTGCAGCAGTGATGTTGAGAGAGAGTTTGAAGAGAAGAGACTGATAGTGGTGAAGATCTGAGTCCAAACGGGACTTCCTCCATCTTCTCTCGGCTTTCCTCAGTTTTCTCCGATTGCTGTGCAGGATATCGGTCATCCAGGGAGCAGGTGGAGAAGATCTTGTAGATCTGGGGGATAGAGGACAAAGAAGGTCAATTGCAAAAGAAAGTGAGGAGAGGAAAGTGTCTGTGGCAGTGTCGAGTGAGAGAGGAAAAGGAGTCAGGATTAGGGAGGGTAGACAGGATGGTTGAAGCAAGAGATGAGGAAGAAATAGTGTGCGTACAGGAAGAGTAGGGAGAGAGAAAGTGAAAGATATAAAGTGATGGTCAGAGCAGTGGAGGGGGGTTACTGTGGTTTCAAGGGCTGGAGAAGGTCTGGTGAAGATCAGGTCCAAGGTGTTGCCAGCTCTGTGAGTGGGTGGAGTTTGGTTGAGGACGAGATCATAAGAAGATAGAAGTGGTAGGAGGCACGATGACTGAAGCTTGTCCAATGGGAGGTTGAAGTCACCGAGGAGAATGAGTGGAGAATATCAGCAAACATTGTGTAGCTTTCTAGGCAAGGTAAATTTATTTATATAGCACATTTCATACACCACTGTCATTCAAAGTGCTTTACAAATTAAGAAACATAAAGACAAAACAGTAGAATTAAAAGTAACAAAAAGACAATTAAACAGAAAGTGCAGATGGAAATCAACATAAAATGCAAAAATGATAATATAATTTGTTCAAAACAACAGATTTAAAAGAGAAATCATTCTAAATAAACTAGTGTAGAAGTGTGATTATAGTACAAAGTGTGAAGAGAACAGTGTTTTAAACTAGATTAGAAATTAGAAACATTTTCAATCTGGATTTAAAAGTGTCTACAGTCTGGGCTCTTCTAATACTCTCTAAAAGCAGTATAATAACTAAAAGCTGCTTCTCCATGTTTAGTCTTTACCTTAGTCAGGACAGGTTTCTAGTGATGTGAGAGTTCTACTTGGCTCATATCTCTGTAGCATATCAGATAGGTATGCTGGTCCGACTCCTACACCATTAAATGATGACTAGTAAAATAACCTTAAAATTAATTCTATAACATACTGGTAACCAGTGTAAGTTTAGATTAAACTTTTTTGCCAGTGTGATTTGCATACAACTGAATTTGTCCTCCACATTTAACCCATCCGTGCAGTGAAATAGTAAACACACTAGACTGTGAGAACTTGTGCCCAAAACGGTGGGCAGCCCTATGCACAGCGCCCAGGGAGCAGTTTGGGGTTATGTGTCTTGCCCAAAGGCTCTTCAGTCACAACCTGTCCGTGAATTGAACCGGCGACCTTCCAGTCACAACACCAGATCCCTAACCACCAGAACTCAGCTGATTTAAAAATAGAAGAAATTTTTTCTCTTCTTCTGCTGCTAGTCAGAGATTCTGAAATATTTTGATGAATCAAATATAAGAAATGAGACACTCCTGACAGCTCTACATTCTGTCTACAGTCATTCTTCCATTAATGCAATATGTATAATCAGTATTTAAAAAAAAAAAGTATTATTAAGAGAAAAAACAATCAGGCTGTAAACTGTATATTACAACAGCACAGGCATATGTCATTAGGATTAGATTTATATATATATATATATATATATATATATATATATATATATATATATATATATATATATATATATATATATATATAAAATTTTCCTCATTTCGCACACTTTCACTAGTATAAAACCTTTCATAAGTTGCTAAATGGCAGTCGTATTCATTGGAAAGAGATGCTAATTAAAAAGAGTTGGCTTTGTGTGTATTCACTTCACTGAAGTTGGGTTTATTTGTAAACAAATAGGTTTAAAAAAAATCCTTAGGCATTTCTCTAAACGTCTTAGACTATGAAAAGACAGTAGCTTAGTCTCTATCCAAGTTCTAATAATTACAATTATTAAATTATGTCCATGACAAGTACTCACTACTTTTTCTCCAAAGAAATTGACAGTTGTAACAAGATGCTTCATTTTCTATGAGCTGGACATTATGACATAAATTTAATTGTTCTATATTTGTGATGTCTTTTAAACATTTACAGATATTACATATACATGAATAAGCCCTTGGTGACAAGAGATTCTGCTGAAAAGAGCATTTGAGAGGCCTTAAAACTTCCTACTCATTTTACCGTAAAGACAGAAAGAGAATGGAAGACACAAACTCCACATGGTCTTTCATTCAATGTTCAGTCAACAAAGCCCCAGCACAGTAAACCATGTTTCTATGTGTAGGGTGAACATGAAGAGGTAAATAAAACTAAATAAACAAATACATGTGTAGTGAAGACATGTATACAGACTTTTAACACTTTATTCGAACTTTCAGTTTGAAGAACTAAAAAGAAAAGCATTGTCATTTTTAAAAAATTATTTTATTACTTTTTTGCTTTTCTCTTGTTCCTTGACACCAATCTCTACATACCTATCTTTATACCTATCTTATATATATATGAGCATGTATAAACAATGTAAAACTAAAAATCAATGGTCTTTACAAAAGGATCTAAATACATTCAAATACAAAATGAAAAGAAGTTTATTAATATTTTCATTTGCATAACTTTGTTATAACTACTACATTACTGTATGAAAAGAAAGTATATCTTTTCCATTTTGCAACTGTTGCTATATAATCTTACAGAAATAGTGCATTTTTCTTTACAAAAAATAGTCACTCATTCCTGTGAATCTGACTTTAATTTATATTGTCTATAATGTAAAATGAACTAAATACAGATGTTAATATATTTATTTTTATACTTTTTTATTCTTGTTCTCATATTATTTTGTAACTTGTGTATTCTTAATTTTATGCTGTCAGAACAAAACCTTGTATCTAATTTTTTTTTTTGTATTTTCTGCATTAAAAAGTACATTGTTTGAAAGTGTCAACCCAACTTTTCATGATCACTGGACAAATAAAATTGCTCCAAAATTACTTTTTGCATTAATTTCTATTAAAAGTTGAGAATTTGTTTTCTTTCTCTGGTAAAGTTACCATTTGTTCTGATATTTAACGGTTCCTTTTATTGTAAAGTTACTATTGGTCAGACAGCAGTGATATGCAAGTTTATCTGCAATTGTGTGTGTTAATACTGTAATATATATATAACATATATAAGCAACAGGTACTTTTTTAGTGCCCATATAATGCGTATTATACGGTATTTCAAAGTGCCGAAGCAGGAATGTGAGGAATTTGAAGTCTCCAATTCATCCACAGCAGTGAGGTCTTTAAAGTGAGAGCGCCCCTATTTGAGCAAAACTACTAACATCACATACCAGTTTCTGACTTATTCTCAACGAAACAAACTGTTTCATGCAATTAATTAGTAAAAGTCCACATGTAATATTGTTTCTGATTTTAGAAACACATATTTATTTTTCTCCACGTTTTTTCTTGTCTGAATGCACCACACATGACATCTGTCTTTAGTAACACGTATATTAAACTACATTTTTCTGTTCTTGCTGTGTGTGTAATAAAAAGTGTTCTCTATGTGTATAATAACCGTGTTTTTGTGAAGTTTTCCCACATTCCCACACACGTTCACCCAATGAGCGGAAGCTCCTGCTACAGATCTGCCTGGTAACTGAAGTTTGCCCTCATTGGTTCAGGCTAATTCTCGTTTCCTCCTCTTCCTCACTGAGGAACAAAGGATTACAGCATTTTAAAGCACAAATTTGGACAGTTTACAGTACTATTTGTATCTTAATGCCAGATTGAAAGTTACAAACGATTATACTAAAGGTAATACTCATTATTTACTGCGGTTTTTATAGTGCAGACTGAACCAAAATTCATGAGACGGGTGTTTTTTGAGCTTAAAACAAACAAATGTGCAATCAAATATATTAAAAGAGATTTAAATGCGTGAGGAAACTTTTACACTTAGTGAGGTCCAGATCTAGCATGGTCTATTAATGAGCCACGGTGATTTTAGCCAGTTATACCGCCCCCTAGCAAACCTTTTACCAATGTGCAACTTCACAGCATACACGGTTGCCAGATCCAGACTAAACATGCAAAGCAGTGTCAGCCTAAAACCCAAACCTGAAAAAAATACATCTTAAATATTCGGTTATTTTTACTTGTTTTACAATTATACTCAAATGTGTACTAAGCATTTCGTTTATAATTGTATCATTATTATTTTTGCCATATTACAACTAATAATATTCTAACTTTTTTAAATTAATTTTGAAAGAAGGCCAAAAACTTTGAATGTTCAACAGGTCAACCGAAACCTGGCAACCCTGGCAGCCTGTCTACCGCTCATTTGATTACAGCCCCCTTCATACACACATCTCTTCAGAAAAGACCCTCACTCGCTCCTCCTCTGTTGCCTACCCCCCGCTGTCTCCCCTCAGCCGGGGTAAAAAAGTAAAAAAAGGACCTCCCATTTTCACACTGGCGGCAATAGAAACGACCACAAAGTTCTTTAAAGCTGAGCAGACAGCCTCTCTCTCTTTAACATACTCTCTCTCCCTCTCTCGCTCTCTCTCTCGGCACTTTGATCTTCCCTTAACAACAGTCACGTCATCGGCTGCATTGCTCTGAAGGGGAGTTTTTCTTTGGTCAAGCAGTGTTAGAGCAGCGCAGGACGTTTCAGACTCTCTCACACTCAGACCAGCAGCAGCAGCAACAGCAGCATCCACAGGATCCTCCGTGCTCGCTTTTTTTTTTAAAGCGCCCGTGTTTTAAGCTTCTCCGCTCACTTCTCCCGACAAGGACACAAGTGTGAGGGCTCCGTTGAGAAGCAATGGAGCACCAGCTGCTGTGCTGCGAGGTGGACGCCGTGCGGAGAGCTTACCACGACGCGAACCTGCTGAACGACCGAGTGCTGCTCACCATGCTGAAGGCAGAGGAGAACTACCTCCCCTCGCCCAACTACTTTAAGTGCGTTCAGAAGGAAATTGCTCCCAAAATGAGGAAAATCGTCGCCACGTGGATGCTGGAGGTTTGTAGACATAATTGTTGTTTTTTTTCTTTAAATATTATACTTTAAAAATCTCTCAAGACTGTTCTGCTGCTCTCTGGACCGGCTAACATTGGGCCCGGGTTAAAACCTGTTTTTTATTTATTTATTGTGTTGTCACTGCTGGACTTTATCAGCACAAATAGGATTTTGTGCGACTTTTATTAAAGAACGCGAGTCTTTTGTCTCATTTCCGCTTTAAAACGCTTTCTCACAGAAGTGGCGGTTATTGTTTATTTTCCCTCAAAACCAAACAAAGGCCATGAAACGGGTTTTAGTCGAATTTATTTCGATTTAATATCGATGTACACGTATGCAATCCGACTGGTGCCAGTAGTCTATTATGCGCCATCTTTGCTCAGGACAACTTTGTAATAACGCGTTAAAAACAGAGAAAATGAGCATAACATCTGACAGATGTGTGTAAATGACACAGTTAACGTTGTGCTGGATGTTTTGTGTGATTTATAAAGTGCAGAATGAAGGTTTTTTTGTCTTAAAGAACTTTACTTTCAGTTCAGACATGAGCTCTCCTCTCGACGTCGCTGCACAAATCAAAAAAAGAAAAGATTAAAAAAATGGTTTCCGAAGTCGAAACCGAGCCTAAAACGGTTCGGCTTTGGTTCGTGAGAGTCTGTTGCGGATTTACAGACGTTTAAAGTGGCTTTTAATGTGCTCGGATAATTTATATTAATTTTTAAAGGTGCTCTGAGGACGGCGAGCACGTCGTGCTGCACAGTCACTGAAAAATCAATTAAATTCTCTAATTTCTGCTCCACAAACTCGACGTTTTTCGATCTGAGGTGATAGATTACACGTTGGAGGACATTTACAGCACGTTTACACGCGCCGCAATAATTTTGTAACATTTTTAAATATTTTTTGAAAAGATGACGAACTAGAAATTGACGCCACCTTTTGTAGGACTGAAGGGAAGCAGCGAGCGCGTGCAGCTCTGCCGAGACTATAAAACAAGACCTGGACCTTTTGTAATCACATCAGTCTAATCTTCTGCACCGACATCTCTGGATCTGACTTATATTAAACAGGCCTTTCGTTTCTGAAGCTCTGCGCAGCGCAAACGCGCATAAACCACGTGGGACACCTCCACAGGACTTTGATTTTTTTTCTGAGTGTTTTCATCATTTTTTACAAAAAAATCGATTTTTTTCGTTTTCTACTAAATGTAAACAACACACCTGCTCGTCACTGTGCTCACCTGCTTGGTGCTGTTTGTTAGAGAAATGTTCTGGGTTATCAGGATTTTCAGGCTCGTCTCTTTTTGTCTCTATAGGTGTGTGAAGAGCAGAAATGTGAAGAGGAGGTTTTCCCCTTGGCCATGAACTACCTGGACAGATTCTTGTCTGTCGAGCCCACTAAAAAGAGCAGACTGCAGCTGCTCGGAGCTGCCTGCATGTTTCTGGCCTCCAAGATGAAGGAAACCGTTCCCCTCACAGCCGAGAAGCTCTGCATATACACAGACAACTCTGTCCGCCCCTGCGAGCTGCTGGTAATTACTCAGTAATACATTTGGAGACTGAATGGGTTAATATCTATTTAAGAGACTTTTGTCTTTGCATGGGAGGGGTTTGTAGTTATGAAATTCATTCACACTCATAGTTCTGCATTTTAACAGTGCACAGAGCAGTTTTGTGATGGAAACTCCCTACAAATCAGCCATGTTGGTTGAAAATTGCTGCTAATTGAATAGCTTGAATCAGCACCAGTTATACCTCTTGAGGGATGACACCATCTAGTGTCCAAGTCATAGACTGCTCGTTGAGCAGACATGGAGGCGTGAAGAACTTCTTGAGTGCCTTTATGCTGAACCACTGCATTCTCATGTCTTTCTCACAGCAAATGGAGCTGCTGGCTCTGAACAAGCTGAAGTGGGATCTAGCCTCAGTGACGCCACACGATTTCATTGAACATTTTCTAACCAAACTGCCAATACACCAGAGCACCAAGCAGATCCTGCGCAAGCACGCCCAGACGTTTGTGGCCCTCTGTGCAACAGGTACGCATGAACTACATTTGTTCCTCTGTTTAGCTTGGTGTTGTTTCAGGGCTGTGTTCTGAAAGTCGATAACATTTGACCTTTATCCATTTGAAGCAGATACGACGGCATGATCTTTAAGTCTGAATTAGATCTGTCTTGAGCATGAATCCAGTTGTACTTTTAGGGACCTCGGTCCTGTTTCCCCTTTAAATTTGCAATCAGAAAGACCTTTTTATTGGGATGGAAAGAACTGCCCTAATTCCTTGTGCGGAGGTATTATAAACTGACGTGAGCGTCTGCGAGCAAGAGGAAGTCTGTTTCCTTTTGTGGTGATTGCTGTGTCTGCACTATGCCTCCACAGAGGCCCGAGTGCCTCACGGCAGCAGCCTGTTAAAGCAGCCTCTGTGAACGTGTTTAATTTGCCACAAACAGACAGTGGAGTTATCTGTTCTGCATACGTTTAACCATTGTTCTTCATCCATACTTAAATATCTTTGGTTAAGTGAGTGGGCCATGTGGCCGCTTGGATGGTACAGCTTCTATAAAAAGACCCTTTTCTTGTTTTGTGAGAAGTGGAAGGCCATCCGTCTCTATTGTTATGTAACCTCTTGCCGTCAGCTTTTGGTCAGTTTATCGTCTGTCTGAAATGGCCCTTAGTGACTCAGGAAGGAATCTCTCTGGTATACCCCTTTCATTCTTCCTTTGTCCCTCCTTTCACATGGTGGGTATCACTGCGACTCGCTCCCCTTTTATGTTTATGACCTCCGTTTCTTTGGGAAGTGGCCTGGGATGGCAGCCAGGAAGATTGTGGTTGGGTGGGTACTGCAGAAGGGGGCTAGCCTCTGACATGAATGGCTTTGGGTGATGGCTCCCGTGCCTTTATGTTCAATTTGTCTTAACAATTACCCTCTCGTCGCTGGGCTAGAAATGGTAGACTGTTACCTATGAGAGGGTCCGTTGTTATGTTGCTACATTCACCATGTGTGGGCAAAGCCCATAGTGAGAGAGGGAGAGGGGGGGAAAGTCCCTGCTTTGATTTATAATGTCTCTCCTCTCATGCAAGCAGTGTGGGAAGACAAGTTACCACTGAACAGGCACTCGCATTTCAGCCACTTTGAGTAGGGAGGAAGTCCTTTTTTTGGGACCATGCCTTTATTTTTTAAACTGATGCTTGTTGAAGACCTGAGCTCATATTAAATGCGCTTGTTCTTGGGCATGATGCTCATGTGTGGGAAGGGCCATGATTTATTACAGAGTTTCAGAATGGGGTGAAAGTTGGAGTAGGGGGGTGGAGGGGAGCAGGACCTACAGCACAGTCCCCCCCCTCCCCCCCCAGACCCCTAAAAGCCTGGAGTCCTGCCCCAGCATGGTGTCACCCCAAAATGTCACGGACTGTCCCCTGCCACCACCGCCCTCATTATGATTTAGTCATGCTACGCTTCATTACAACCCCCCTCCTGACAACTCCCAACTTGTGCATTTCCTCTTTTCGGCGGCCAAGAATGTGTCTCTTTTTAGCACTGATATCATTTTATTCTCTTATTAGCCTTGAGGTTGTGTCCACTATAGATGTTTAAGATGCGAGTTCTAACCACTCCCATCTTTTGTTTCTGCAGACGTCAACTTCATCGCAAGCCCTCCTTCCATGATTGCAGCAGGCAGTGTGGCAGCAGCCGTTCAAGGGTTGTACCTGAAGAACAGCGATAGCTCTCTGTCCTCCCAGAACCTCACCAACTTCCTCTCCCAGGTCATCAGAAGTGACCCGGTAAGTGCTTTGCCGTGTTGTTGCTTTTCCAGATCTGATCAGAGCTTTAGTGTCCTATACAGCTGACTTTTCTCTGAATTTGTATTGAGTTTTGTGGTGTTTTGTCTGCAGGATTGTCTGCGATCATGTCAGGAGCAGATCGAGTCACTGCTGGAGTCTAGTCTGAGGCAAGCCCAGCAACACAGCATCTCCACAGAGACCAAACAAGTAGTGGATGAGGTGGACCTCTCATGCACTCCCACAGACGTCAGGGACATTAACATCTGAGGGCACCGCTCTTCGTTACTAGAGTCTTATTTTCTGTGGGGTATGGCCTTTGACGAGAGGCTTCGTGGGACGAGGGCACACAGGCTCCAACGGATCCCCCCCTGCCAACACCTCAACCAATCATAATCAGCCCCTCAAAGTGCCCTAGCTGTTTACCCCTCAGTGGCGCCTCCTGTGGCCTTCATGATTGGGCTGTTGCTGGCCAGGACAGCCGGCAGAGGACAAGGGAAGGATGAAAACCATGTTGAAACCCACAATGAATCCCCTTCCACATGACTCATTACTCTCTCTTTCAGGCCCTCTCCACATAACTCGAGTTAAAAGATAAAACATGTATAGGTAATCTAGGATTTTTTAAATTAAAAAAACTACATATTTCACATATGTAGTCTTGACTTGTCAGATGTACGGACAAGAGAATAGTTTGGTAATTTTATTTGAAGTGTGTTAAAAAACCGTTTGAAAGAGAAGAGACATGACATGTATGTTTGATCTTTCTCTTAGCTAGTATAATGTTACACATGCTAACAGTTCTGCTAGCCATGTTTGCTGTCTTGGCATGTGTATGTATCCCTGCTTGCTTATTGCGTTTAGTCACTTTATTCTGTTGTCTAGACTTCTAAAAAAATCCCTAACTTGTTTCTCTTCTCTTTCCAAATGGTTTTTCTAACTCTAGTATATTTTGTTAAGCATGTGTTATTCTATGTTATGATTTAGAGGCCTGTGGATTGCCAAAGCTGAGGTTCGGACAGAAGACATTTTATGTTTTATTGCAAGTTTGATTGTCCTCACTGCCAATGCCATCACTGGTTGACACAATAAGCTTCTCTCTTACCCGCTCCCTTTGTTACGCTCACAGTGCAATCCACAGTCTACTTTCTGTTTAGATTTATGTATTGTAATCTAAAACCATTCCATTTAAAAAAAAAAAAAAAAAAAAAAAAAAAAGCACTTTCGGTCCGTCTTGTGAGGCTGACCTATGAAAAAAAAGATCCACATTTGTAATACAAAACTGAAAAAAAAACATGGAATGGAGTAGGAGTTGATGGCAGGCTTGTATCCTGTCTGCAGCATGGAGCAGGTCTCTTTATGGTGTTAATAGGTTAGAAAAAGAGAGAAGAGGATAGTGTGCGAGAGAGAGGGAGAGATTGAAGAGTCAAAGTCAGAGGAGCAGTACAGCGACTTCAGCTTTTCTACTGCCGGAGATGGACAGATGCTGGAGAATGTTGAGGTGCAATCCTGATCAGAGTGGCCCACGAGAGTCCCTGTTCAGCTACGCGCACCCTGTAACTTCAGATCCAATCACAGCATATTTGAAAACACTAAAGTACCGAAAATAGCTGTATCAAAGATTGAGAACTATTTATTTTGTTCTACCCCCCTCATAAGGCCAGTATGGAGCGAAAAAAAATGGATGGCTGAGTATACTTGGTTTGCTACCTTGTGTGAGAAGAAAAATAGTTTTGAGAGAACAGGAGTGCCGGAAGAAACACAGTAGTCATTGTCAAGTCGACAAAAGTCGATTATGAGAAAGCAAAGTGTCGTGGCTTCTAGAAGATTTGCACAAACCCCAAGATATGTGTTCTCTCTCGGCTCTCGGCGCGGACAAGAGGACGAAGAGGGATGTTGGAGGTGGCTGAGGGAGATACGGCAAGGGGTTGACACCTGGACATCAGAAAGTAACTGCAGAACTTAAGGTGTTTGTACAATGAGAAAAGAAGAGAACATGGGAGCACACACTCCTCATATTTAGCTGCTATGGAGGGATTTCCAGCAAGTATGAACCTTTGAAATGGAGAAAAAAAAGAAATAACCAACAAAAAGAAAAAAAGACATGCTTTGTTCTCGTCGTGTTTTGCTGCTATTTTTGGTTTTGTCTATGTAAAATGTCAATATACTGCCATGTAATAGGTTTTAATTTTCTCATAGAAAATTATATTATTGACATCTTTTTGTTTCTTTGGTAGGTTTTTTATGTGATCAGTTTTTATTAATGTGATTTCTGCGCTATTCCAAAAAAAAGAGGAAAAAAGAAAAAAATAGACAAATGTTCCTGTCTTACCCACAATACCTCAGTCATGATTTAGCAATGATGATTTAGTCTGGGATTTTTTTTTCTTTTATTTTCAGTTCTGTCTTTATTTAACTTGGTCATACAGTGCCTGCTAGTCCTGTTGTTAAACTACAAGTGGACACACATACTCATCATCCTTCTGGGTCCTGATATGAGCAAGTAGAGAGAGCATTAAGTGAAAGTGGTGCCATAAACAGCTTGATTATATAACTCGTTTGAGTTTTTAACTGTTTCATTGAAAGAGACTATTATGCCCCCCTTTTTAGGCCTTTTGAGGCCCAAGCCTAATGTATTTATAAAGCTTTTAGTTGGAGTTTGTGAATGCCATGTCTGTTTTACAAAGCCATAGCGTTGATCTGTAGTAATTTAACAGCTCCCATGATAATGTGTGAGAAGCTGGCGATCTTGTTTTGAACAACGGAGGCTTGGCATGTTTGCATCACAATGTGTCGATACCACAATAAATGGAAAGTAGATATAATCACCAGCAGTTCTTTCCTTCTTCATATCGCATTCGTTTAAGAATTCTAAAGAAAGATTGGTGTGACTTTTATTTTTTTTTGCTTATTGAGATGAGCTTGTGTTTTTTACCAACCATACAATACAATCAAAGTGAACTCTTACCTCCCCCCCACCCCCTTTTTCCTTTAGCCATAGACATGGTGCTGCTATATGATGTCCTGTATTGTGACTGGAGATAGTAATTTATATAGAGGTGCAGCTTTGTGCTATAGGATGAGCTACTGGCTAACCCAGGACCCAGGGGGACAAAAACATAGTATCCTCTGTATAGTATCAGGAATGTTTGTTACCTCAAGACAAAAAAAGTTAAATGTCTAACAAGAGCTGCCACAAACATGCCAAGACACAAGAAGAAGAAAAAAAAACAAAGAAAAGACAAGATGGTGTGGAGGTCCTTACCCGCGCTTTCCTCTCGAATGCAAAAGGAGATGATGGCTCAGTGGACTGAGAAGTCATCGCGTCCTCCCATCCGCACACCCTAAAGAGCTTGGCTTTGTGTTTCGATTCTGTTGTAAATGAGGGCGGTCGCTCTTAGTCTTTCTAGTCCTGAATGGTGTTTAATTCCAAAGGGTCAAAGGCCAACCGAGGACACTCTAGTAGATACGGTGATGACCCGGAAATAAAAATGTCGCTTCATGTCTGTTTTCTTTCTTTTTTTTCAGTTGCTGGTCTGAAATGCACAATCTTTACCTGCAGACCCATTCTAGACATGATGTTAGCTAGAATTAAACAAGCTTCAAAAACCAATTGTCTTGCGTTGTCTGTCTTTTTAACAGTTCTTACTGTTACTGGAGAAACACATTTGGTTAAGTAGGCAAAATAATCTGTTGACATATAAATATTTTGGTATTAAAGATTAAAAACAACTAACATGAATAGTTGCTATTACATCTTTGGTAAACACATTTGTGGTTAATTAGTAGTTAATTTATATAAATTTTTAATCATATTAAGTCAATAGAATTTATTATAAATGTTGGTATTAAAGACTCTTTTACCCTAGATAAAAACAGTACATACAGTAAGTGCAACAAATACTACTTGATTCAAATATAAAAATGGTATTAAATTATTTTTACATTAAAATATATATAAATAAAACAAATGGCTGCTCTTATATCTTTGGTAAAACATTTGTGGTTAATTACTGGTTAGTTAATGGCTAATTTATCATAAGTATGCAACCAAGTCTCTATGAAGTCAATAGAAGTTATTGTTTCAAATATTAAAATGTTTGGTATTAAATATTTTTTACACGAAAAGAAAAAATAGACATTATACAGATGATATTCAGACATTATAGAGAAGTAAAAGGATAATGAGTGAAAAGCAGTAATATTGACTAAGAACTGTACCTAGAGAACCACATTTGGCTGAGAGTACTTCTAAGAGCACTGCTGATTTCCTTTTCCAGTAGGACTTAACACCTGCCCACAAGTCCGAAATTACTACCAAATGGTTTGTTGACCATGATATTACTGTGCTTGATTAACCATCTAACTCATGAGCTATAAGCCACACTGATCCACATTAAAACACAGTGTTTGAAGTATGTCACTTCATGTGTAATGGATCTAAAATATGACAATTTTACAATTTTCTAATTTTTTTTTATTTTATTTTACTTTTTACAATATATATACAGTACCAGTCAACAGTTTAATTTAAGACTGCAACACATTTTTAAAAAAGCATGGGCACACAATTTAGGACTAGTAATGAAGTAAACAATTAAATGATGGTATGATTTCATGAGTTGGTATCAATGAAAGCCTGAGTCTCTGAAGAGCAAAGATCAACACCAGCAGATGACATGGTGTCTTAAACCGTCACAGGCTGCAGAAACTTCACACCGGACTTCAGACACCTCGATTCTGTCTCTCCAGACTCTGGGAGCTTGATTTCCAAATTAAATGCAACATTGATTTTCATCTCAAAAGAGGACTTTTGAGCACTTGAGCAACAGTCCAGTTCTTTTCCTCTTTAGCCCAGGTAAGACACTTCTGACATTGTCTCTGGTTCAGGAGAGGCCTGATATTATGAATTTGACAGTTGTAGCTGCAGAGATATCAGTATTTATACAGTCTGAATTGTCATTTACTCAAACTCACAATAATATACAGTACCAGTCAAAAGCTTGATTCAATGTTTTTATTTTTTTCCTACATTGTAAATTAATACTGAAGTCATGCAGACTATGAAGGAGCACATAAGGAATCATGTAGTAAACTTAAAACTGTTAAACAAACCAAAACATGTTTTAGATTTTACTTCAAAGTAGACACACAACTGATGTGTCAAACACATTAAGAGGCAAGAAATGCAAGTCATGAGCTCTTGACAAGACACAGCTGTTAACTGAAAGTCATTCCAGGTGACTACCTCATAAAGCTGACTGAGAAAATGCCAAGAAAGCTGCATCTAATCAAGAGGTGCCTACTGTGAAGAATGTAACATATAAACATATTCTGGTTTGTTTACTTGTTTGTTTACTAAATAATTACATGTGTTTATTCATAGTTTAATGACTTTAGTATTAATCTACAATACAGAACATTTTTAAATCATGAAGAAACACTGAAAGTGACTGTATATTTTTGACTTTTGGTACTGTGTATGGTCCTTCAATGGTTTTAAAGTAAATAAAATTGTTCTATACAGAGTCATGAAATCTCAAAGAACCCTTTGCATGTAGATGTTGCTGTTGCTGTAGATGGTTCTCTACAGATGTTTTTTTTTATGGTGCTATAAAGCCCCAAAAAGGGTTCTGCTGTAATGACCATGTCAGTCTTGTAATAACAGAGGATGGGGTACTCTTGGGTGTAATGTAAGATTATTTTTAAAAAGGTTCTGTATAAAACCATCTAGTACACATTTCTCAACAATCTGAAGAACCTTTCACCATGTTCAGGGTTCTATATACAGCCATTTTCTTTACCTTGAAGAACCATCTCTTTAAAGTGTATATTTGATGTATGACTATTTCCACAGTTGATGAATATCAGTTTGCAAAGTGAATCAACACAGTCCATCTAACATATCTCGAGAGAGTGTTATCCATCATTTATTGTCAAACTACAATCCGTGTGTCCCAGCAGACAGTCTTTCATGTTCTATTTAGGACAGGTCTTGAACAGGCTGGCAAGGTCCAGCAAAGAAAATGTGAAGGAAAAGGAACTTGGACTATTTCACATGGTTGCACCACTGACTGAGGTTTGTGATAATACTGTGTCTTCAGCTTTTGGCATCCCAGTGTTTGTGGTTTCAGAGGAGAGAGCAACATTGCTTCCCACATTCTGGCAAAGGCAAAGCGAGAGGCTGGCCTGAATGTGCAACTTCCACAGCAGGGCTGGCGCCTGGAGCTTTAGCTTCAACTCTGACACATCACAAGAAAGCGAACACCTTCACTGATGTGGTTTAGAGGGACTAAGAAAACCAGAGTTACACAGAACTAAAGATCTTCTTTCAGCAGTTCTGAGTGCTGGAGCTCAGCCAATGCTAAAGTTTCAGTATAATTGTTCAAATAATTGGTTTGAATATTTGTTTCTGATTTGATTGTTTCTTAGAAATCAACACTGCAGCATTGTTAATAATAATCCAAAAGGCTTTAAAATATACGTTTTAGTATCCAAAGACACCACTTTTACCTTAGAAGCCACAAAGTCAGAACCTTCCAACATTCCATCCATCCATCCATCCTTCCATCTATCCATTATCTTCCCCTTAATCCTGATCATGGTCACGGAGAGTCTCCTTCCACATTTCCATAGGCCACATTTTAATTTTTCTATATGTTCAGTTAAAATTTAAATACACAAATAAGCCAAAGAATAAATAAACATTAAAACCACCTCCTTGTATCATTTTAGCTCCACTGATCATACAGGTGCATTTTGTGGTTCTACAATTACAGACTGTAGTTCATCTGTTTCTCTGTATACTTTCATAGCCTCTGTTTACCTGTTCTTCAATAATCAGGACCCCCATAGAGCTGAATCAGACACAGAAGAGCTGCTGATGTTTTAAACACCTCAGTGTCACTGCTGCACTGATCAGCATCACATGACCACTGATGAAGGACTAGAGAACCAACACAAAATATGCAGCAACTGATTACACAGTAAATCTGCCAGTGTTAAATCAACACTATTAGACTTAAATTAACACTGAGGGTGTAAAAATGTAACACTCTCAGTGTTAATTTAACTCTAATAGTGTTGATTTAACACTGGCAGATTTGCTGTGTAGCTACTGTCTCTGACTACCAACAAGGTATGTGTGTCTAGTAGAGTGGATAGTGTTTAAAAACTCTACCAGCTGCACTCTGTCTGATGTACCAACTCACACTAACATGCCACCACCACGTCTGTGTCACTGCAGTGCTGGGAATGATCCACCACCCAAATGATACCTGCTCTGTGGGGGTTCTGATCATTTAAGCAACAGGTGAAAGGATCCTAACAAAGTACACAGAGAAACAGATGGACTACAGTCTGTAATTGTAGAACTACCAGGGGCGTCTCTATATTGGGGGCAGGTGGGGCCCCACCAGATGTCGCTGTGGAGCAGTGTGTGACATAATCAATAATTTATTATATTTTAATATTATTTTCTAACATTGTTGTATATTTGACTTATGAAAATGGCAGTAGTTCCCAATACATTAAAAATATCCCTGTATATGTAGCGTAAGGTCAGTACTTTCAGCAGTCTTCAATTAGTTAGTGAGTATGGGGCCGGCCCATCAGAGTCCGTTTAAGCAAGTGAGCAGTAGAAAACACTGTGCATATGTACAACACGCTTTCATGATCTGCAGGGTACGCTTATGCTGGCCCCATGCTGGGAGCAGCCAATAAAACATGAAATATTTGCATATGTGAGTTTATGTGAATATCATTTACGGTATCAACGTTGCAACGCAGCTTGCCACTCAAAAACATCACAGTAACTGTTAGCCGAATCACATCAACAATTTAATCAAAGTTAACAGTTAGATAACACACAGACAGTCATCTTTACCTCAGTAAAAGCTTTATTTCCTTTATTCATGACTGGAACGGATTGTATGTAAGTTCCTTTGGTCAAAGTAACAAACGTAAAGGCAACTGAATACCACTAAGTGCTGTAAGTCTCCTGACAGGGGAAGCTTCTCATGGTGAGGTGCCGAATACGGCACAACAACGGATTAAGCTTTTTGGAATTTTAATTGATGAGGTGCATTTGTGATTGAATTAATTGAGTAAGTAGATTTGTATGTGTTTTCACTAACGATTAGGATGCTGCCCACAGAAATTATTGTGCCCCACTTGACTTTTTATTCTAGAGATGCCACTGAGAATTATAATGGTCAGTGCAGCTAAAATGAACAATGACTGTAGTTTTAATGTTATGGCTGATCAGTGTACGTAATACTGTAATATATGAACAAAACATAATTTGACCAGGTGTATCCAAGCTTATGCATGTAATACTGTAATACAGTAATACTGGTATTGTGTAATATTGTTCATCCTTTCCTAATGCAATTTTTTTTTACCTTATGTCACACACCAGAGGAGGTTATGCTAAAGATCAACAAGTAGATGAAGGACAGTTGTTGGTTTACACACACTGGGAGTGAAACATCTACTGGTCCAGAGAAATTTATAGAGCAGGGTTTCCCTAAAGCCTTCTTAAGGCTGTTACTGTGTGGATGCCAAATCTGCAGCATTCCACAGCACAGTGAGCTGTCAAAACACAATAAATTATTAGTATAATCTCACACTGGGCACTTCCCACTAACACAATGCTGATTGACCAATCAATACAATCCCAGAAGAAAGAAAAATCAAAAGAGATCTCCTTAACATCTCAGTAGCTTCTCCTAGACAACAATGAGATCTGTTGGAAACCCAAATGAGACTGTAGTCTCCTGCTGCTCAGATATTTCTCCTGAGAAAAAAAAACCTCAACAATCTCACACGTGTCTCTTCTTGGGTTTAGTTCAGTTTTCCCAGTTCTGATGCTGTGAATGACCATCGTCATTTTTATCTGGATCCGAAAGTAACTCAGTTGCATTTTGTCTCACTTAGTTTCTCCTAAGGGACCTTGGGGGAATTCTCATTCCCCTGAGTCATCAAAGAGAAACATTTGAGCAATACGTTTCCTCTTGCATGCTTTGAAATATATACTGTATTTTAATCAGAGGAGGGACATTTTGGCGTAAATACTAAAATGTGCTGTTTCTTACATTAAATTTGATGTTAATTTCATTGCAGACAGCATATGAACCCTGGCTATTTCAGTATTTTTCTGGTCGCTTTAATTAATTTGTTAATATACATCCATTCCCGCATTTCAGGTCTGCAACACATTTCAAAAAAAGCATAGAAATGGCAATTTAGGACTGGTAATGAGACAGTGGCATTTCACCATTCACAAGACCATTCTTGTGCATTTCACACATGGGCCTGTAGTAATGCTCCGTCTGAATCAATCTACCCCTCAGAAACTAATTTATGGTTATAAAATATGCAGAATATATTATGGTTATTTTAATATGCAGAAATACAGTATAAAGAGCCACTGCATTGCAGACAGATAACACCTTTAATAAATGCCTCTATTGAATAAACAAACTAGAGGTGAACAAGTCTCCTTCTACTGCAGTACTACTACTACCACCGCAACACGCATAAAAACTTAAATAATAACCTCATAAACTTGCAATATTATTTAGGAAAATAGCAACATTTCATGTCATGTCACACGCCGTCATCGCTTTGTGATGGTAGGCTGCACAGACGAGTCACTTCCCTCCAATGCCATCTGTCTCTGGTTGCTTGTAGC
>BRDA01090467.1:3095-15160 GCA_036984385.1 Crenuchus spilurus
ATATATATATATAAACTATGGACAGAGAGACTCTTTATGCTAAAAGCCTCTTGTGTCTCATTTCTACTTGAAGAGGTTCTGAGTATCACTCACACAGACAGCTATAAAACACCTCTGTTTCTATGGCAACATGTTAGAATGGCAATTGAATAATTGATTTACTGTATTGTGTGTGTATGTGTGTGTGTGTGACTTTCCCCGAAAGCTTAATTTAACTAGATTTGAGTGACTTTGATGTTTCCTATTACACAGTGATCAGAGAGAGAGAGAGAGAGAGAGAGAGAGAGAGAGAGAGAGATTCCCACATATATCAGTATAAAGCTATGCAATAGTCACAATTCAAGACAGTGGTCCCCTTAGCAGGATGAAGTACAGACTGACTATAGAGACCATCTCAGTGAAGTACAGACTCAATAAACACAGACTAATTATAGAGACCACCCTGATGAAGTACAGACTCAACAAACAGACTGATTATAGAGACCATCTCAAAGAAGTACAGACTCAACTAGAAAAGTGCATTTCCTGAAGGAAACACAGGATGTTGTGCAGTGCTAACATGGCTCACATGTTAAGGTATCCCAGGTGGTTTGTAAGGTGATGCTATGTTATCTGTGGTGGCTGCTATGGTGTTGCTAAGTGGTTGCTAGGTGGTTGCTAATGTGTTGCTATGGTATCCATGGGAGTTTCTAAGGTGTTGCTATGATATCCCTGGTGGTTGGTAAGGTGTTGCTATGGTATCCCTGGTGGTTGCTAAGGTGTTGCTATAGTATCCGTGGTGGTTGCTAAGTGTTGTTATGGTATCTGAGGTGGTTACTAAGGTGTTGCTGTGCTATCCGAGGTGGTTACTAAGGTGTTGCTATGGTATTCATGGTGGCTGCTAAGGTGTTGCTATGGTATCTGAGGTGGTTGCTAAGGTGTTTTTATGGTATTCATGGTTGTTGCTAAGGTGTTGCTAAGGTATCTAAGGTGGTTGCTAAGGTTTTGCTGTGGTATCCATTGTGGTTGCTAAGGTGTTGCTATGGTATGTATGCTGGTTGCTGAGGGGTTGCTATGGTATCCATAGTGGTTGCTAAGGAGTTACTATGGTATCTGAGGTGGTTGCTAAGATGTTGCTATGGTAACCGAGGTGGTTGCCATGTATGTATGTGAAAATGAATAGGAGTGAATGGGAGGAACGAGGGATGAAAAAATGACAAAAAGAGAAGTCTGGGTCAGTATGGCTCTGCACTAGAGCTCTGTTACCTGCCCTGATGGAGTACATCAATTTTGGTGTCTGTCAGGACGCAGAAACTCTCTTGCTTGAGTGTGTGTGAAAATGAATGGGAGTGAATGGGAGGAACGAGGGATGAAAAGATGACAAAAAGAGGAGTGTGGGTCAGCATGGCTCTGCACTAGAGCTCTGTTTCCTGCCCTGATGTAGTATATCAATTTTGGTGGTTGTCGGGCAAAAGGAAACCTGGGATTTGGTATGGGTGAAAATGAATGGAAGTCAATGGGACAAAAAAGGGATGGAAATAAAATGACAAATAAACGAGTGTGGGTCAAAACAATGCCAGTGAATTTGTGTTCAGGGGCCTGCTTTGATATTGTCTATCCAAAACAGTGCCAATTGGTCAAGCACAGTACAGTAGATGAGCATGTGGAAGAAGAAGAAGCATTGCTTTGCAATTCGCAAAATAATAAGCACAGACTGATTATAGAGACCATCTCAAAGAAGGACATACTCAGTAAACACAGACTGATTATAGAGATCACCTCAAAGAAGTACAGATTCAGTAAACACAGACTGACTATAGAGAGCACCTCAAAGAAGTACAGACTCAGTAAACAGACTGATTATAGAGACCACCTCAAAGAAGTACAGACTCAGTAAACACAGACTGATTATAGAGATCACCTCAAAGAAGTACAGATTCAGTAAACACAGACTGACTATAGAGACCACCTCAAAGAAGTACAGACTCAGTAAACAGACTGATTATAGAGACCACCTCAAAGAAGTACAGACTCAGTAAACACAGACTAATTATAGAGACCACCTCAAAGAAGTACAGACCACAGTGGTTGTAGAGACCACCTCAAACATATAGACTCAGTCAGTGAGAACTGATTATAGAGACCATACTGACTGATGAAGTACACAGCCAGAAATGTTCTTCGGTTTAAGTCGGATAAGGCTGAGGTCTTAAATATTGCTGCAGAGAAGGATACTCCCTTGATTGAAAAAAGCCTGGGGTCTTTTTCTGCTGCATCTAATCCAACCTTGTGAAATTGGGTGTATTTTTTGACCGGTCATTGTCTTTTGATCTACATGTGATGCAGTATTGTTTCTTTCACTTGAGGAATATTAACAAACTGAGGACTGTTGTGAAAAGAGAAGACTTGGAAATGCTTACACATGCTTTTATTTTAACTCGTATTGATTACTGTGATGTCCATTTTACATCCCTCAGTGTGTCAGCTCAAAACAAACTCAGTTCAAAATGCTGCTGCAGGACTTTTAAAAAGGTCAAGCAAATGATCACATATTACCGCTATTTTAAAATTGCTTATTTTTAACTATTACCTACAAAGTGTTGTATGGCCAGGCCCCCAAATAAATAATTGACCTGCTGCAATCATATACTTCAGTCCTTCAGACTGAGGTCAAATGACTTGCAGTTGCTTACAGTTCCTCGGACCTGCATAAAGACGTGTAGTGACCGAGCTTTTGAGATCACTTCACCTAAGCTGTGGAATTCCCTGCCTTCTAACAGTCAGCTGATATCTTTAAGCAGGCATATGGTTACATTTTTTCATTTTTTCATTTTGTTTTTAAAGTATTACAAGTATCATTAACTCACTTATTTTATTTATTTATTTATTTATTTATTATATTTTTCCCTGCTCTTAATTTTTACATAGCCTTTATCTTTTTATGTAAGCACTTTGTGACTGATGTCTGAGAAAAGTGTCGTACAAATAAATTTTACTTACTTATATTCTTACTTACATATAGTGAGGACAGACTGACATTTGTTCCACATTGAGCTTGTCTGGGACATTGTGACAAAATGACATTCAAACCAGACACCAGAAGGTATGTGGTATGTGTGTGTTTATTGGTGTTTTTCAGCACAATTACACTTTCTATTCTGACAGCATGTCATTATGTCTCTTAAGCAGATGCTAAGAGGTGTTACCATCACAACCAACCTTAAAACCAACTGGACACTCAAAGAGATGCTCTTAATCATCTCAAGAACAGGAAAATCCACACAGACACACACAGATACACACACTCTCAGACTCACACATGTCTGCGCAAAAAATGCCTTTTTAAACGTATCAGCACTGAGAGCACTCAGACACTTAATGCAGTTCAAACCAAAGAGGAAAAAAAACAAAAAGAAAACAGTGAGTGGGCAGATTTTTCTGGAAGTTCAGCCCAGTTCTGGACAGCAAGAAGAAATTCATCAATAAAACATTGATTCAGTCTGAGAGTGGAATTAAGACCCAAAAAGTCTTTGAACTAGTCAGGATTTTAATGCTTTAGTCACTTTATTTAAGTTTCTTTGTTTTTACTTTTTTTGCACATATTGAATTTTAAGATTAAAGCTTTGAACTCCTGCAGATGTTGACTAGTGCACTAGTTTGTTGAAACAGTAAAAGAGACTCTGTTGTAAACTTTCAGTCTCTACTGTTGCAGTTGTTCTGAATGGCTATAACACTAAACTCTGTTCTTGGAACACAACTATTAACTGTTAAAACTCTGTTAAAACTGTTAATGTTTTGATTGAGTCTTTTCACCAACCCTTAAACAAAGGATCACCTGGTTTGACATTGTTTTCTTGTCACACACAAAGCACAATCGTTAAACACAACTAACACGCTATTATCACTGTTAACACACTACAGGTGACTGCTCACATATGTTCACTTGAGGTTGAACTCAGTAGGTAAACAGGATAAAAGCCACTTTTAATCAAGTGGCATTTCTAAGCTACAGTGGGGAAAAAAAAGTATTTGGTCAGCCACTGATTGTGCAAGTACTCCTACTTAGAAAGACGAAAGAGGTCTGTAATTTCATCATAGGTACACCAACTATGAGAGATAAATGAGAAAAAAATCCAGGAAATCACATTGTAGGTTTTTTAAATAATTTATTTGTAAATTATGCTGGAAAATAAGTATTTTTTCAATAACAAAAGTTCAACTCAATACTTTTTATCATGACAATGACATAGGTTAAACGTTTCCTGTAAGTCTTCACCAGGTTTGCACACACTGTAGTTGGTATTTTGGCTCATTCCTCCATGCAAATTTCCTCTACAGCAGTGATTTTTTTGGGCTGTTGCTCGGCAACACAAACTTTCAACTCCCTCCATAAATTGTCTAGGCCACTCCAGGACCTTTACGGAGCCACTCCTTCACTGCCCGAGCAGTGTATTTGGGATCATTTTCATGCTGGAAGGCCCAGCCACATTTCATGTTCAGTGCTCTTACAGATGGAAGGAGGTTTTGGCTTACAATCTCACAATACATGGCCCCGTTCATTCTTCCCTTAACACGAATCAGTCGTGCTGTCCTCTCATCTGACCACATGACCTTCTCCCATGCCTCCTCTGGTCATTGGCAAACTTGAAATGGGCCTGGACATGTGCTGGCATGAGCACATTGATGATTTTGAACCATGATGGCATAGTGTGTTACTAATGGTTTTCTTTGAGATTGTGGTCCCAGTTCTCTTCAGGTCATTGATCAAGTCCTCCTGTATAGTTTGGGTCTGACTCCTGACCTTTCTCAGAATCATCCTTACCCCATGAAGTGAGATCTTGCATGGAGTCCCAGACAGTCATCTTGTGTTTCTTCCAGTTTCTAATAATTGTGCCAACAGTTGTTGCCTTCTCACCAAGCTGCTTGCCTATTGTCCTGTAGCCCATCCCAGCCTTGTGCAGGTCTATAATTTTGTCCCTGTTGTCCTTAGAAAGCTCTTTGGAGTGTGATTGATTGAGAGTGTGGACAGTTGCCTTTTATAGACATAAGTTCAAACAGGTGCTATTAATACAAGTAATTAGTGCAGAATAGGAGAGCTTCTTAAAGAAGAACTAACAGGTCTGTAAAAGCCAGAATTCTCGCTGGTTTTTTATTGACCAAATACTTATTTTCTACCATAATTTACAAATAAATTCTTTAAAAATCCTACAATATGATTTCCTGGATTTTTTTTTCTCATTTGTCTCTCATAGTTGAAGTTTACCTATGAGGAAAATTACAGACCTCTCTCGTCTTTCTAAGTAGGAGAACTTGCACAATCAGTGGCTGACCAAATACTTTTCTTCCCCACTGTATATTGTGACTTTAGTAATGGAGGTCAATAGAAGAGGAAAAGGAATGTATCAGAGGTGGTGGATGAGGAGGAGGAGGAGGAAGACCAAGAATGAGTCGTCATATCAAATGACTGTATAGTGGACATATTCCTCCCACCATCCTCTCCCTTCTTAAACCTAAAAAAATTCTTTGAAGCAGTGTGCTGGAAGTTTTATTATCTACTAACAGTGGATGCCTGGGATGACATATGAATGGATTGATTTCAAGGCTCATTTCATCATGCACAAGGATTTTTTCCCAGTTGTCTAGCAAAGGAGAATACTGCCTGCAATATAGATGTTTCATGTTCCACATCCATGGTCTGACCCAGCTCAGAGGCATAATGAAGAGCCAAAATGATGGATGTTGCATACTGTAAATAGAAATACAGGTAAATATAATGCAGTTCATTTCGAAGAATGAGTCAAAAATGATCCGCACTGTGGCTGCAAATTTTATTTTAATCAGTTTTCAGAAAATGCTAGTACTCTTTGTCCATTTATCAACAAGCTTTTATATTCCCTCATTAAAACATATTTTTGGCTGAACTGTGAGCCACAAATGCACCGCTGTCTTCACCTCCATGAGACGTGAATCTCTGTCCTCTTATGGCTTCTTTCAGACCCAGAAAACTGTCAGCATCACTTTTCCAGCTCAAAGTTGACTTTTGAACAGCCCTGGTCAGAGTTACTAATGACCTGTTGAGGGCTGCTGACCAGGGCTCCTCGTCACTCCTCATACTTCTGGATCTCACCGCTGCCTTCAATACTGTCAATCATAACATCCTCCTACATTGATTACACACTACAGTTGGACTCTTTGGGACCATCCTCCAATGGTTCCAGTCATACCTTACCGACAGAGCTGAGTATGTGGCCCTGAGGGAGGCGAGGTCATGTCCCCACACTGTCACTTGTGGGGTCCCACAGGGGTCAGTGCTTGGACCAGCTCTGTTTACTGTCTACATGCTCCTCCTGAGCCACATCATCAGGAAACATGGAATATCATTTCACTCCTATGCAGCTTTATCTGAAAAAAGACCCTATCTCCACCTCGGCCACACCACCAACTCTTACTGCATGCCTGGAGGAGATAAAGGCATGGATGTCACAAAACTTCCTTCAGTTAAACAGTGGCAAAACAGAAGCCATCCTTATCAGTATCAGATCAAGGCATCTCTCATTAGTAATATCACTGTCTCTGGCCACAGCATACCACTCTCCTGTTCTGTCACAAATCTTGGTGTTAAATTTGACCCACATTTATCATTTGACAATCA
Source organism: Crenuchus spilurus (assembly GCA_036984385.1). Classification (NCBI taxonomy): domain Eukaryota; kingdom Metazoa; phylum Chordata; class Actinopteri; order Characiformes; family Crenuchidae; genus Crenuchus; species Crenuchus spilurus. Next base: position 9,727 of record BRDA01090467.1, read on the forward strand.
CATTTGCCAATTTCCAAAGTTTCCTTTCTCCATCTCAAAAACATAGCAAAACTCCAGCCCTTCCTCTCCCAACCGGACGCTGAAAAACTGGTCCATGCCTTTGTCTCCTCCAGGCTGGACTATTGCAATGCCCTCCTCTCCAGGATCACTGGCAGGAGCCTGCAGAAGCTTCAGCAGATCCAGAACTGTTCTGCCAGGATCCTGATGAGGAGGCGCAAATATTATATCACACCCGTTCTGCAATCTCTACACTGACTACTAGGGGTGTGTATCTGTCCAATAAATGACGATCCGACATGTATCTCGATTCATGCGGTACGATACGATTCAGAAACGATTTATTTTAAACTGGACAGATTCGATTCGGTTCAATTTGATTGAGGAGGATTTCGATACGATTCGGTTCAATATAACCGGGTAGGAAATAATACGAGTTACTTGCTTAAAATAGATAATTTACATTATGATTCAACATAAGTTAATACTAAAAATGTGATTTTGCTTGCTTTCAGATAGATTAATGAAATACTAGAGAACTACTATAGTTGTATTTGGCATGTGCGTTCAGAAACAGTAAAATATTGTCGCATTGGGATGTGGTACTGGGGCTCCAATATTGTAAACAAGTCCCCAAAGCCCTCATTCTCCACCACACAGTATGGTCTTAAGTCTTTGACAATGAACCGGGCTATTGAAGCCATTATTACTTTGGCTCTACCTGAGTTGTGGTCGAGTTTTGGCTGGAAGAAGTCCTGTTTTTCTGTGTTTGTAATGCAGTGTCTGTGGGCTAGCAGTGCTAGTGTCCTCATCGCCACTTTCCTCATGTCGTCTCACCAAATGTTCTCCATTCTTCATTTAAAGACCGAACTTCTTCCAAACTTTAGATTTTAAGCTCGGCGGAGCATTGTACAGTATATATGTGGTCGGACTTTGTCTTTCAAACGTGACTGTGACGAGTATCGCGACAGTTCATGAGAGAGAGACAGAGAGCGAGAGAGAGGGGAGGGAGAGAGACAGAGAGCGAGAGAGAGGGGAGGGAGAGAGACAGAGAGCGAGAGAGAGGGGAGGGAGGGAGGGAGAGAGAGCGTGCAGCAGAAGCATATCAGTAAAACGAAACCGATTGACAGCTCTTGAATCGGGCCATCGGCCAGTTCACTTTACAAATAGACCGATTCAGGGGTCCATGTACCGATGCACTCACATCGTTTAAGTCAAAATCGGTCTTCCGATTCAAATCGGTTATTTTTTACACTCCTACTGACTACCATTTACTACAGAATCCAATACAAAATCTGCCTTTTCACTCATCAGTGTCTTCATGGAAATGCCCCACTGTATCTCAAGGAGCTCCTTACCCCACACAATACCTCAAGATACCTCAATTCAACTAACACTCACTGCCTTCAACAACCCCAGACAAAACTTTGCACTATGGGAGCCCGTGCTTATAACCACAGAACCACAGAGCGTGGAGTCTTTTAAAAAACAACTAAAAGCTTTCTTATTCAAAAAAGCCTACTAGGATATTTGTAATGTTGGTGTAAAGATGTTGGTAATCATGGTGTTTTTTTTACATCTATTTTATTTGTATTATTTATTATTATTATTATTATTATTATTATTATTATTATTATTATTATTATTATTATTATTATTATTAATAATACTTATAGTGATTGTTTTTATTTATTTATTTATTCATTCATTCATTCATGCTGTAGCACTTTGAGATTTCTTTAAAATGTAAAGTGCATTACAAATAAAATGTATTATTATTATTATTATTATTATTATTATTATTATTATTATTATTATTTTGAACTTTTTTTTTTGTTTTTCTTGGTTTACCACACTGTGCTGTTTACTCTCATAGTCTCATAGTAGAATCCATGTCTCATAATCATCAGTAATGATTCTTTTAAAGACATTTTCCCCTTCCTTACAGTATTGATCCAATTTCAGTTTGTAGATCCAAACACATCTGCAACCAATCACTGCACACTGCTCTCCTTACATGCAAATCATAAGTGGGGTGGCCATTTTTTGTTGCGCTGCAGTCATAAATGAACTGATGTAACATTCAAACCTGCACAGCAGTGTTGATAAGACATTGCAGCCAAAAGAAGCATTAATATAACTAAACTGATTATAATTTTTGACTCACCCTGATATTTTTTGTTGTGAGTTTTCTAGTATACATATAAATGCATAAATAAACATTTATCTATGTGGTGCATAATGCGTGTTTATACATTGGCTCTCTTTGTAAGCTGACGAGAGGTTTTCACTAAGGATAAAATAGTTTTGAATCAACTGTTTGATTTTTCATGTCAAGTAAAAGGTTTTGAGAGTGTAGATTGAGTTTTGCGGTTTGTATTTACTGTTCTGAGAAAAGCAGAGGAAATGTCAGAAAATTAGGTTTTTTCAATTCAGAAAAAAATAAATAAAGGATGAGATATTTTACTGTGATCTGAATTGGATGAAAAGTTATTGTGATGATGTCACAGCCATCTGGGTTACCTGCTCAGCTATCTAGCAACACATTGGCAATCACCTAGGTGACCTTAGTAATATCTTACTAGCATATTAGCAACCATTTAGCAACACCTCAGCAACCATCTAACAAAACATTGGCAATCACTTAGGATACCTTAGCAACCACATAGCAGCACCATAGCAACCATATTGTATACCATAGCAACCACTGGGCAACACCTTAGCAACAACCTTCCAAACCTTGCAACCATATTGGACACCTTAGCAACACAACCTTCAACTACTCATGACATTATTATTAAACTCAATTACCATATAAACAACAGCTATTTACAGTGATTTTAACTTCTCAAGCATTCACAAAATGTTTTGGTAATTTTGACATAATATTTAACAGAAATATTGTAGATTTTTTAAATTACATATCTCTAAGAGTTAAAATTATTATATATAAAACCTGTTTATGCTCTTCTGACAGTATAGAATATATGTGAATGAACAAGTGTCTGCCTATATAAAGAGTACAGAGATGTGTGTGTGTGTGTGTGTGTGTGTGTGTGTGTGTGTGTGCAGTATTTTAGCTGAAAGCATATCAGGGTCTCTTCATAGTTTGTACACTGTTAATGGCTTTTAATCCAGTGACCGCTAATCCCCATCTGAAGCACTAAAACCACCCCTTACCACACACACACACACACACACACACACACACACACACACACACATGCCTCATACATATGATTAATAATAATAATAATAATAATAATAATAATAATAATAATATTTATTATTATTATTAATAATAATAATAATAATAAAATAATAATAATAATATTATTATTAGTAGTAGTAGTAGTAGTAGTAGTATATTATTATTAAGTGATATCAAATCCACAAATGCAAGTTAAAGCTGTATCATGCAAAGAAGAAGCCATATGTCATCATAATCCATAAACACTGCAGTCTTCTCTGGTCTAAAGCTCATTTAAAGTGGACAGAGGCAAAAAGGAAAGCTGGTTTGTGGTCAGATGAATCAAAATTATAAATTCTTTTTGGAAACCATGAAAGACATGTCCTGTGTACTCAAGAGGAGAGGAACCATCGAGGTTATTATCAGCACACAGTTGAAAAGCCTGCATCTCTGATGCTCTGGGGTTGCATTAGAGTCTATGGTGTGGGCAGCTTACACATCTGGAAATACACTATCAATGCTGAAAAATGCTGAGGTTTTATAACAATATTCTCCCATCCAAACACAGTCTCTTTCTGGCAAGACCTTGCAAGATGATGCTAAACCACACACTGCATCCATCACAACAGCATGACTTCACAGACTAAGAGTCAGAGTGCTGAACTGACCTGCCTGCTGTCCAGATCACATTTGGCGCATCAGGAAACAAAACATCCAGCATAGAAGACCCCAGACTGCTAGAAACCTATGTCAGACAAGAGTGAGACAACATTCTTTTCCCATGTTTACAGACTGTTATTAAAAGAAGAGGAGATGAACACTTTTTTATGGTTTTGCTGCCATCAAATTCTTTTAAATGAAATAGTAAAATGTCCATGTTCAACATCTGATATGTGTTCTATGTTCTACTGTGGATATAATTAGGTTCAATGTAATTTGCAAATCATTATATTCTGTCTTTATTTACATTTTGCACTTATTTTATGGGACATATTATAATGAGAAACTCCACTCTCACAATAGATAAGACCTGTGATGTCACATCAGATGAGTACAAATAGAGACACAGAGAGGGAGAGAGAGAGAGGGAGAGAGAGAGAGTGTGTGTGAAAGAGTGTATGTGGAGAAAACGTTACAGTGCATTCATATTCCTGTGGTTGCCATGGTGAAAAGCAGACAGATCGTCCCTGTGTGCGTCGCCTGTGGAGACTCGTTAGCAGAGCACATGTGAGGTAGGAGCGCCCACACACTCTTTCAGATTAATGTGGATTATGATGATGGATTTGATGCAGAATCACCTTCTGGCAGGGCAGACTGCAGCCTGAGCCACCACACGGCTCTCATATTATTAACACTGTGCTATGGAGGTTGGCTTTTATATATTATACCTTCATTTATATTTAATTCTCATTCATTTCTTACAAGAAAATGGTTTGTGGTCAATGATTGTACACCATAGACACAGCAGATTAGAGATTAGAGTTAGAAAATGAGTTAGAATTAGATGACAATATTTCCAACACCATGGACAGCTGCACATAATAGTGTTTGTTGATGTTTATGAAGTATTTGTTGATGTTTTCAGTATCATAGATAGATCTTGTTATCATTGCTATTTTGTTTAACTCTACAAAAGTATAAACTTCAGCACAATTTAACACTTTAGCACAATTTAACACAATTTAACTTTCTTAACACTGATGACAACTGTTGACCATTGGTGACCATGGTTGCTACCAATTTCATCAGCAAAATCCCAGCCTGGGACAGAATGTAACTGTGGTGGAGAATATGGGCTGATTGAGGAAATGTATAAAATAAAGCAGAAAGGCTAAGTTTGAGTTTTGTGAAGTGTAAATGTGTTATGTGGCCTGGTTGGGAGCTCTTTGAGTGATTTTGTTCTCTTCATTGTTGCATATGTGTGAGTGCTTTTTAGGCAATCCGCTTTTCTAACCATGTGTGTGTTATTTTGGGATTTAACCCTTTGAACATGTGGGCTGTCCTGGCTGTTTTTGAATACTTTGGAATTTACTTTTATATGCCACTTGCCATTTGCAACATACTATTTGCATTTATGTTCAATATAATATTATATATATACAAATACAATTTTTTACACATTGTCCTATTGTTTCAACATGTCATGTCACTGGCCATCATCGCTTCGCAATGGTAGGCTGCACAGACGAGTCACTTCTCTCCAATGCCATCTGTCTCTGGTTGCTTGTAGCAGGCTAGCACCTGATA